>JAIPRL010005802.1:0-30258 GCA_025469235.1 Pemphigus obesinymphae
TTTAATGACAATTTGAATTTTTTTTACTATTATTATTTAAGAGATTCTTAGTGTCCGAAAAATTTCAAAGCAAAATTAAATAAGGTTTAACGGTTCGAGGGACGCTTTTCTTTTGCATAAGTTTTAGACCCCCTGCAATTATTTTCCACTTTAACCACTGGAGGACTTTCAAATATTTTCACATTTATAAAAACTCGAGACAATAAGTCCTACTGAATTCACATATTATGCAGAGTACGTACCTACTATATTATATTATTGTGGTATTTTTCAAAATTTTTATTATATAATTTATGCAAACCCGTTACTTGGAATTTTTATAAAAATCTGAGAATAATAAGTTCGATACATTTTTAAATTACCTATCTACTTTGTCAACCTACAACAGAAACACTTTATGTGTGAAAGACTATATCTTGTAGAAAGCGAACCCCAAGTTCCGCCGCATGCAAAATATTTTTAAAATGAATTAATTAAAATTATTATTTCTCAAAATACTTAGGTCACTGACTATTTCGGAACCTGATAAATTACATAATATGAGGTGTACGAATTATACTAAAAAGGAATTCCACTTATGTGGTGTTTCGCTCAAAAAGTTACATTTACAAAGAGTTGCACCCGGTAGGTGTTGCACTTAAGCTCATTTTTATATAATATTCTCATCGATACCGAGCCGAATTTATTGTTGTAGAATATATAAGTGTGTTTTCGTGTGCAATAAATATTTGAATTTATCTTTGGTTCTAAATAGGTATTTTTAATAAAATTTGGAAAAAATATTATCTAACGGTCGAAAAATATTTATATGAATTTTAAAAGCAATTTATAAAAGTATGTATATTATTGTCATCATCAATTTCGTATTATTGATTTATATATATATATATATATATTATATTTATTATATGTATACCTATATATTTATACCTAATAAACATTATCTATTGTCTTGAGTAGCCATCTAACTATATTTACATTTAAAAGGAGGATACATGTACTTATTGTTTTTAAGGGATTTTATAAGCCCAATTTTAAGAAAATTTTAAGAAAAATTAAAATCTAAAAAATATTATGATAAATGCTTATTAAACATAAATTAATGATTGTTAAAACCATTATTTATGGTTTATGTACAATTTCTAAAAATTATTCTAAATACGTAGGTAAATACGTTATAATATTTATATGTTGGTACCTATAGTCATGCTTAGGTAGGTACATTAATAAATTGGCTATTTTTAAAAGTTTTATTGCCGTAAATTGAATTCTTATTATTATTATTAGAAAATTACAATATATTTTCTAAAATATATAATGAAATATTGTATTTACCTACATTTTGTTATTTCCAGATACTTAATAATATTATGTTCCACACAGTTTTATTAATATTATTGCAAGATTTTTATAAGTTCTACAATAAGCTTATAACTTGGTTTTATATATACTGTAAAGTTTAATAGTTCTTGAAATTTTACTAAAAATGAAAATAAAAACTCCAACACCAATTTACAAGTACCTATGTTATAATATTTATTTTTGGAATTACTTATTTTCAGTATTATATTCTGTATCACGAACTTTGTAGTTGTAGGCCGACTATGCCTGGGCCTACCCAATTTTTATTTAATCTTTTTTTCATCACATGTAACAGAAAATACAGTGACCAACTTATAAAAATTTGCTCTCCGCATCCTAGTTTAAATATGCTCACTGACCACTGTAGTGCTGTACAGAATACAATGGGTCTACCCAAATATTTTGAGATGGACACGCCATTGAGTACCAATTTTACACGTCATATTTTTATCAGATACATTAAATTTGCGACTTATTTATCATAAATCATAATGAGTATAATCTAACCGTATAAAAGGATCGTGAATCGTAATAATAACACTTTTTTTTATACTTGCATTGTACCGAAATGTTTTAGTTTCAGGAAATCGTTATTAATAAAACACGCAAAATATTTCAAGTTAATTAAAAATTTCGTATATACATACATATACATATACATAAGTACAAAAATTAAAATCCGATGAGAAAGATAATATGTTCGTATTACTGGCCAGTGGACATTCACTAAACATTTGTATTTATTAAATCAGGTTCCTTCCTTCATGAAATTGTCCATGTCTCGTCCTCGTGGCAATATTAATAATTATTTTAATAGTTTCATAATTAGAGATAAAAGTTTGGTAAATTTGTGGATATATTCATATATCAAATACATTAGGTATTGTTATTAGAGACAAAAAGACGTAAATGCATAAAATTCAATGATCGTCACTGTAGTATCTTGACTTTTATCGAAATTGCATTACAAAGTGTTGAGAAAAGGTAGACATTTTAAACAATATATAGGTTAATAGTTATATCATGCTTATACACATCTGGTTTAGAGTTAATGATAAAATAAAACAAGCCGATAATAATTATTGAGATAGTGCAAGTGTTCTTTATTTTCATATCGTATTAGTTTCTGAGCGTAGCGATAAATGTCTTGGTCTTACAATGATGTGTAATTTCATTTTTACATACATAGGTATATACGCTTTTTGGGCAGAAGGAGTAAGGTGAGAGTTTTTGACATAGAGGTTTTTGATAGAAAATTTGTTCTAGTTCGTACTTAATAGAGGCAATTTTTTGATTTTCTAAGTAGTTTACAAAAGCGTAACGAAAAACTATTTATTATATAAAGGGAAAATATGATATTACAGGTATACCTGTATGTGTACATACCTACATGCGAAAAGGATTATTAGATTATGGAAGAAACTAGGTACCTTTTATAATGGAAATACTTTATAAAAGTTGTTGTTCATTAGAAAATAACAAATGAACTAATCATAATTATAGACTATATTATAGATCAGCCCCTATTTTAATGTACACTGGCTACACTACGACACAAAGTAAAGTGTGCAATATGAAAATACAAATGTGCAGTATCTACAAACTCAAAACGTTTGTAGTAATAAATACATTTTTTTGTGTAAGTACACAAGTATATTTAAGTAAGAATTTTCCTTAAAATTTTAATTTTCTAGAATTTATTTTAAAAATATTTTCTCTTTTTTATTTTATTTTTAGTATTAATTTTGAACTGGAACCCAAACTGAACTACAGTTGTAGATAAAATACTTTCTTGAAAACATAAATTAGTAAAAAAAAGGTCATGTTAGGTTAGTTTAGTGAACTTGAACCCTTCCTTTCGAAAAGTGTTCAAGTTCGAATAGTTCATGCAAGTTGAAACCTCTACTCAAGTTCAGTTTGATTCTACTTTTTTCTATTTAAGTTGGACTTTTGAACCCGAACTGAACTTTTGAAATTCGATTCGATTTTTCGAACTTCGAAATGTTCGACCCACCTCTATAATACAATATAGGTAATAAAAATTAAAAAATGCAATTTCCAAAATATCAAAGGGGGACTCTTCCAAATTTTACCAGAAAAGACAGTAGTGCTCTCTAACCCTCCCCCCAGTTTATACCCATACCACCACAATCTGTATTATTATTTATTATATATTATTTTATTAGGTAGGTACAATAACAATGTGAACAGATTTAAGTGTTAAAAGAATGAAGATTTGTTCAATGTAATTAATTAACATCTGTTTTGATCAGTATGGATTTAAAATTAGACTTAACGGCAATAAGAACACCACCTCCATGGGAGCCAGGATTGATATTTTGGTTTCTATAAAATCTAAATAACTGATAGTCATTTAGACCGAGCTCAGAGTTGTGAATATCACGGAAAAGCCATGTCTCGGTTAGTATAATGATATTATATGGTTTAAAGGTTGCATCTTAGATCATTAAGTTTAGTCCTTAAGCCACGTACATTTTGGTAAAAAATATTAAGATTAGTTGAGTTAGAGGGTACAAATAATACAACAGTACTCTGCTTTTTTTAAAATGTATTAACAAAATTGAAAAATTCAGAAATTGTATGTGAATACATTGAACAAATACAACAGTTTGGATTATAGTAGAATATATTCGTGTGTTGGAGGATGAACAGAACTTAGTTTTTTGAAGCCTGAGGTCTGTTGGAATCCTGACACATATATATATTTTAAAATCTACTTGTAATAAAAGCATTTATTTGCATTGATTAATTAAATTTCTCAGATTTTCTCTACAATATATTGTTAATAGTCCAAAATATCAAAACCATAGAATTGTTTATTGTGTGATGTATTTAAACTATTCTTTGGACGAATCACCTAGATTCCCGTTAACTAAATCCCCAAGCTAAAAAACACTTCAGGAGATTTAGTTGTTAATGGATTTAAATTACGACAAAGAATAATTAAACCGGTATTTATTTTTTATTATTATCTGTTTAACATAATTATACATAATGCCTTGATATAAAGAATTTTGTAATAAAACTCTACGACCTAATATTCTAATACATAACTGTGAATTGTGGATTTGGCATTTATTACAACGTTGGGTATATATTTTTTGTAACTCAAAATTCAATGATAAAAAGGAAGAATATAGAAAATGAACATTATAAAAAGTATGTAATATTATAGACTGGTATAAATTAGTAAATACATGTATTTTATACTTCATTATAGATTATAAAAATTTCGTACTATTGTATTAGGCACTACATATAAAACAACTAAAATAATACATTATTTTATGGTTATGGCATAAAGTTAGTATATTTTATATTGTATATAGCCTATATATCGTATATATTGTTTAGGTCATCACATGGTGTACGGTAGGTATTTAATAAAATGGTAGGTCAAAATATGACACAAATGTCAATATAATTTGAGAGGACACTACTAACATGTTTGTTGTGTCTGTTTTACTATGCAAATCTACAAACAGCATTCTTACAACTTGTAAATGAGTAAATTTACCTATTATTAAATTTGTAGAGGAGAACATCAACTGTACTTTAGCATGGAGTTTTTTTTTAAACTAGTTATATGCATTTAAAAAAAATAGTTATTTCACTACTTATAGCGTGTTTAAAACTAAAAATATATTGAAAAAAAAAAACTTCACGCTAGAGCACAGTTTATGTTTTCCTCTATAACTTTGATACTAAGTAAATTTACATTTATATTAATTATAAACAAACTGTAGTAAGAATATGGTATGTAGATTTGCTATGTTATAAGTATCTAAGACAGAAACAACAAACGTGTGGGTAGCGTCCTCTTAATAAAATTTTGAAAGTATTTTTCCAAAATTTTATTGTATTCATTATTAATTAGAGCATATATTACTAACTGCTATTACAGCTATGAACTTATAACAAATGTAAGTATACAAAATGTTTCTAGCAAGTTTAGAAAAATATGTTTCTAGCTCTATCAATTAGTTTAGATTTATTATTGTAGTAGATAATAGAAAAAAACACTTTGGTAGTATTATCACTGCTTCTGTATTTGGTGATGGTGCCATGATGTTAGTGATGGTGGCGAATGAGATGGTAATAGATGTGATAATGATAAGGTTCGTGGTGAAGACTATTGTAATTGATCAAATTCTGCTGAAGTCTGGTATATTATGACAGGTACACATTGCAAATTTGTGGATATAGTACTGCTTTTTATAATACAACCTTAAGGCTAAATCAAGCTGTTAATTATCGATTTATTTTTGGTGTTAAGGTTCTTGAACTTAACCCCCGTCTTCTGCCACATTGTAGTCTCCAAAACACCACAACCATAAGTTATTATAGCATCTGAAAATATAGATAAAAATGTCAAAATAAATATAAATATTATACCTAACATAGTATAATAATAATATTACTTAGGAAAACTCATGACTGATTGGTGTTTAATTCCAATATGCATTCAGAAATGCTGGTGGCTGACTTTCAGAACATTGTTTTTTCATCCAACCTATGTTACTGACAAATAACATGCTTGCATAATTACCTAAAAATATTTTAATTAAATTTTATAAAGTAAATAAAAAAGCTACCTAGATACAAGTGACAGACAAGACAGGATAGTATAGTATTATTATTTACACTTAGAAAACAATCAGCTAGAGATTAAAAAATTACTTATTTTGCTTAAAAAAGTACTTATACATATAAACATATATTAATACATTTTTTGCTTTTCCTGTGGTGTATATTTTAATAAATAGTATAACATAAAAAATATATTTCACCTGTTAATCATGTGGATTAATAATTTTATTATTATTATTTCTAATTGAAAAAACATGTCAAAGAGGTAATTATTTTTGATGAATATTGTTTATTTTATATTTTCACTGTAATACCACATAATAGAATCAAAGTGTATTACATAATATTTTGTTAGTAATAATGGTAATGCCATTATCATATGGATTAAATCAAAAGATCCATGGTGTTATGTACACTACTTTGTCATGCCTGTAAAATGTATAATAAATTTAATTAATCAAAAATTAAATAGCATTTCTAAAATGTCCAACTTTTCTCAAGATAGTCTGATTACTATGAAACCAATAGCCTTGCATTAGTACTTCTGGAAATATTAATCAAATTCCTAGTCATAGCGGCTACCTCAAAATTGGTTTTTTTTTCTGGGTTTCACTATGGTTCAATGTTTTTAAGTTTAGTAAATAATGCTGCATATTCCCTTGCAGTTTTTTTTTTTATATGAAAGCAAATGCAATTGAAAAACCCTATAAAAATAAAAACACAATTTATAACTAACTGCATACTAAACATGTAATCATCATTAATATTATATATTAATAAATAAATCTTTGTGTTAAATGTAATGCCCATTATGCAACAGTTGTTGACACTTATTATAAAAACTTTAAACTGTAGAATGTGCCATACATCTAGCATATTTTACTATTCTACAGTATGCTAAAAACAAATTTATGTTGGGCATTAATCATTACAATTTTGCTTATAATCTTTGTATTTGTTTTTTTATGCAATAACAATTTACCAACATAAGCACCAATAAACTGTTCCATAGTACAAGTCTAAATTGGGTTGAGAAAATATATTTTAAACAATTTACCTATATAATAATTATTATTATTGTCTTACTTCATTACAGATAATACAAAGTGGAATTTGTTCATTTTATATGCTATCTTCTGATGGCATGTTTTTTTGAGCTTTTTAATTGTAAAGTTATTGACTGGATGAGTTTCATGATCTACTGATAGAATGACTATTGACAGGTCATTCAATACTTTTTTCTTGGCTTTACACCTAAGAAATTCAACAGAGATAAATATAAAAGTAATATTTTCAATAACATTTTATAAATACATACTAAAACAATAACAAAAGAAGTCAGTGAGTAGAGTGTAGTAACACTTCGCTTGTTGGATAGGATACTGATGGTGAATATATTGAATTTTTTATTTTGATAAAAACGATTCTGAGTAAAGCTCAATAAAATATGCCTACATAAATAATACAGATACAAATTTGAAAATTGTATAATGTCACCATATTATATTATATTATTTCAGTATAATACTCATTATTCAAATAAACATTTAATTTTAACCAGATACACACTTTGTTAAATTACAGTAACTCAGAAATTGCCTTATAGTAGCTAACAAATATAATAAAATATAAACCACATAATAATATTGACAAATTTCAATCGCTTGAATCTAAAATGTCAGTATACACCGTATAGCTATGTATACAGTGTATAACTATATACATCATATAGAAAGAAGTTTTTTTTCTTCCATAAGATACTACTGGAAAAATGTATAGGCAATATATAGGCTGCAATCTAGAGCCGATTTCCTATCAATATCATGCTTACACTAAAGCTCTTACAGATTGAATATTTTCTTCCAGAAAACAAAAAATAAATATAATTGCAAAATTAATAGTTATCTCACTATGTTCAGAATATAAAAGTTGTCCAGATATAGATGATAGAAGTTGGTCCATCGTCTATTCGGTCCCGGAAGAGGATAGTGTATTATTATAATTTTAAATTTGGAAGCAAAGACAAATTATTGCATACACAACTCTGAGCAAAGTATATTATTAAAAAATTAAAAAGAAGAAAAACATAATCTTAAAACCAACACAATTCACTTTTAAAATATATATAAAGAATTTTAAATTATTGAATTTTCATTTATCATAAAATGTCTTTAAAATTGCCTATACAAAACTCCTTAAAAATTGTCACAATAACATCTTAATGAAATTGAAAAGTTCAAAAATAAAGTACCAACTATAACAAATTTCTAGCAAAAACCTCTATACCCGAAAACTTTTATTTTACTTTCTATCTAAAAAGTGTATACGTACATAAAAAAACAATATACCTATAATATACTTAATATTTATAATCTTATAATTAGGAATATTATAAAATAATATATACAACTTTATAATAAACAACAGAAATTTAGGGTTAAAAATGGTTGAGAAGGCATTGATCAACTTAGAATGCTGGATGGAAGTGCCAAGTGAGTAAAGTTTGTGGAGAAGATTGTCATGCAAGACACTATCAAAGGCCCTCTCTACATCTAAGAAAATAGCTGTTGTCTTTTCTTTTTTGTTGGTATTCATGCATAGTTGATCAACCAAGTTGACTAGGCGTAGTCAAAATGCTTTCACCAAAAGTAAACTGTTCTCTTTGGAAGTTGTTTCTATCAGTTGTAGAAGATTTTGTTGAATTACTCATTCAAATAATTTTGAATCTGATAATAATAATGTGATAGGCCTATGGTTGGGAGTTTGGTTGTATCAAAAATTAAGCCCAATTGGAGACATCCATTAAGTATACGAGTAAAACAGAATAATATTAGTCATTAAGTTTATCAAAGCAGTGTTAGAAAATTGTCTTCATCCGGATCTTTATGGTCAAGAAAACACGTGGTTAGAAGTTCAATAATGCCTAGAGTCGTGAAAAGATGTTTAAAGAAAGGAGTTTCTATGATGGAGTGAACACTGGCCTTGATTTCCGGTGATTTAGGGCCGGGGTTTAGGATCAATTGATTATAAAGTGTTTGCATATAGTACAGACTTTTATTAGTCGACTTGATGTCTATCCGATAAAAAAAAAAAAGGTACGTGGAAGAAATTGGCAATTTTATAGTGACCATTCATCAAAAACAATTTTGTGCTATAAACCTAGGTTTAAAATTGATTAAAAACTTGATATTCTATGGTATTTAGATATTTAAAAATCCTGAAAGGTAAAAAAGATGTCGAGGGATTTTGACACTGAAATTCAGTGTATGATTCAGACATAGAAAATGTCTGTTGGATGGTTTATTGAGTCTATTTTTGTTTGACAACAAATTATTTGACCATTTAAACAAATATAAACTCATACACAGGGCTGGTTCAAACAAAAAATATTTCTAGGTAAAGCTAAATTTTGCCTTTACTGAAATAAATCATTTCAGTCTCCATAAAAAATTTAGAATTAGCCGACAAACACCGAGTTAGAAATATTTAAGATGGAGGAGGCAACAGATTAAATGTCAAACGAATTTTCCTTGAAAAATGAGCAAGACAATTAAAAAAAAGGTTATATTTTAATTACATTAAAAACCTTTTTAATTAAAGATTGTTTTTATAAGAACGTTGCTTTAGACTGGTGCCTAGTTTGCCTATATCTAGATTTAAAACTGTTTGCACATATAGTTCATGCTCTTCTTCCAAAGTTTAGAGATCAAATTAATAATTTAAATGATCAGGTTTCTAACATAAATACAATTAAAATTTTTAATCCTTTCACTACCGTGGAGTACTACTATGTTATAACCTATAAAATAGTAATAAAGCAGGGATGGGAAACTACATTTTAGTTAATAATTGCATTCAATGTAGCTCGCGATCCATGATTTTGTATTGTAAAATAAATAAACTTGATATGAAAAAGAAAATGGTTTTTGGTGTTTTACCCTTGGCACATTTATAATTATAATACATAGAATTCTACAATTTAACTTAGTCCATCTCCAATGTATTCTAAATGTCTTTAAAAGGTCAATAAATCGTAAAAATATAAATAATCTTACCATACATGCATTGTTGACACAATTTAAATTTGCGTGTAATATCCAATAAGTAAATTGATAAAAGTTGTTACATCTTCCAAGATTTCTATTTTATAGGATAATTCAAAATTGATCAAATTTTCTGTAATCATAAATAATATTATATTATAATTTTAAATTAATATTGAAGTATTAAGAATTGAATAATGTACACACTTTCACAACAAAACAAAAGTAATATGGTTCCTATTTTAAGATATTATATCTACAAGTGTAAATATAATAAAATAATATAAAATGCAGTAAAAGTGATGTGTTAAATATTTTATAATTTGAAATGTATTTATGTACCTATTTCTTAAATATGAGTTTAAGACATTTATCTCATAAAAGAAACATTATTTTAAATTAAAATTGTATAATATAATATACTAATAGGTACACTATTATATAATATAATATGAAAAATTAATTAATTAAAAAAAATATTTAATAATTTTAATGATGTAATTTAAAATTTTTAAATGTGATTATTCCAAAATAATTATTTAAAGTTTAAATTTATATTTTTTTAAAACTATTATTTAAATATAAGAATTTAGAAAATATCTGTATACCTTTGAATATGGCAGTCATTACTTATTTCTATTAAATATTTTCAAATACAGATATGAATGATTGTTAAACATTTATATTAGGCATGCTGATGTGCAATGGGAATATACTTAGCTATAATATTTTATGTGTTATGGGATCTTTACTCTATTGTCCATACAAAACTCATTTATCGCCATGCATCACCCATTTAACCATACTCGTTATCATAATTTATCATACGTGTGGCATCTGCATTTTTATTTCTTTACAATAATTGAAATGAAAATTAAGGAGGACATCATTGGTTGGATGGAAAAGAATGAGCAAGAGCGGCAGGCATAGCTATAGGAGTAATTAAATAAGAACATCAGTGTGGCGGGTGCTGAGCCACCAGTCATGAAAACAATGTTCACAACTAAAAGAAAGTCACTTAGCAAAGAGAGACATGTTTGTTTTATTCCAACTACGATCAAACATAATCAAATTAATCATATTTCTATATTTTTATATTATACCATTCTTAGATGGTATATAGCTTGATAAACAATGTAAAGCCAAGGACTAATATTGAAGCTATAGTCCCTCTTGACGATAATACATAAAAAGAAAAAAAATATAGATGTCAAATTATATGTTTCAATAATATTTAAGTTCTATATTTTAAAAAGTTGTCTTGTTACAAATGGCAGAAGTGAGTTCATCATCCTTTCGGTCCTCCAATAGAATAGTATATAATAATTATTAGCAAAGATAAATCATTGCATTCAAAATACATCTATATTCTATATTGTGGGCATAATCTATACAAATATCAAAAAACCAATCAGCAGAACGTGGAAGACCTTCGCTCACCAGGTAGGACACTGGTAGTGGAAGTATTGAATTTGAAAGCCATGATAAATTAATTATTTCAGAAAAACGATTCTGAGCGTATTATTTTTCTTTACATTAAAGAAAACTACCAAGAAAATAAAAAATTCATCTTTTTAAAATACCAACTAAAATAAATTTCTTATCAGAAACGTTTTTATCCGAAAAATTCTATTCAACTTCCACACAAAAAATGCATACATACAAGGTACTAAATACCTACATCCTAGGTAAATAAAAGGACAAGGTTACATTTTTAGATTTTGGCACTACTTTGAGTAAAACTTATGTAAAGTACAGGTTATCATGAGGTTATTGAAATAACAAAAATATGTAGATACCTACTATAGATAATCAACAAAATGGAAATATATACATTGGCAATCAATGAAACGGAAAAGTACCACTTACTGGATAGGTACTATTTTTGTGACAGTAAAATGTTTATTGGTAGTTGAAAAGCAGGAAAAATTATTGATAATTTTTATATGATTAAAAAATATATTGAATAATAATTTGTTATTATTGTTTATTAATTCTAATGTGAAATTCAAGTGAATACTGAACGTAAAGAGGTTTATTTTTAAATTAATTGGACGCAACTATGATATACCATTTCAGGGGATGCAAATAATCTGTGGAAATTAAAATGTAAAAATATTGTTATATAGGATGTAGATAACTAGTTAGTCCGAAGAAAGACAATATATTAATGTATTGTGTTTATCTAAGATCAGCCACCAAAGATTGGCTGGATAAAGGAAATTCATTAAGGAATAAAACCTATTCATAGAATCATTGAATTTAATGCTTGTTACTGTACTTAAGTTGATGCAAAGTACCATTAAGTATTTTGCATCTAGTATTACATCTGGTAAAAAAATAGTTTACAATAGTTTGTAATTTTAACAAATAAGCAAAAAAATAATTTAGTAACACAAATACCTTTTTTCGTTCTTTAAAACTCCATAAACATTTAATAAGACAAAATTAGGAGTATTCTTCCAAAAACACAAAAGTATACTGTGTAATGAAATGAAATATTCATATACGACTTAATTTTTTAATTTTCATACAAATAATTAAAATAATATTTATTATTATCATTTTTCAGTTATCATCTACTATAGTATACTGATACAGTGATACTACAGATTTTAGCATTTAGCACGCAGTGTTAACTAATGAATGACTAAACAAATAAAATATTGATAACGACTGTTATCATATATTAAATGTGTGTTAATCTAAATTCTAAAAATGCATTTTGTTGAATAATTATTAATGATTTATTTATTTAAACAATAATAAATTAATCTAATTAGTTATAATAAAATAATACAGTGATTGTGTCTTCCCAATAGTTTTCGTAAATACTCAAATCGCTGTTCATTAATTGATCAGTTTATCAATAAGGTTAGAAGTTAGAACTGTTGATTATACTACTTGTTTTGTAATCCATACTCGAAAATCCACATTTGTATTATACCTATACAATGTCTGAAAACACAAGAAGTTCGGCATTCAGGAAGATCGACGTTGATCAATTCAACGAGAACTTCAAAGACGATGAACAATCAGAATATCAATCGCCGACAGCCATTCCGGATGAATCGGAAATCACAACATTGATCAACCAGTATCCTTTGTCAATTATGATATATTATGATAATAATTTGTACGCTGTACCTAATATTTAAATTCAAATTGATTTTTTTCTAGAGAATTATTTTAAAATATGAAAAAATTAAACAGGTTATTATAGTATGCACTTTTTTGAATATTACACATCATATTTAATTGTACCTATATTATTTCCCATAATAATATAAATAGGTAGTTGAATGGGTAGCCAAATAAATTATAAATTATTTAATTAGTTTCAGTTCATGATAAGTGTCAATTACTACTCACTTGAAGTATTATTTTAATTTATACATTTTTCAAACTAGGTATTTGACTAGGTATATCTGCGAATAATAGGTACATTCATATACTGTTGAAGTTATTTTAGAAATATGTATTTAATAATTTAACCTGTCGTTAGTAACATTAAATTTGTAACATAATTGTTGATGTGTTTTTATACGAGCATTTTGCTCATGTGTTGAACATTTTTGTTAAGAATAAAAAAAACTTGATTTTTTTAATACTAGGTATATTATATTAAAACTAATACATTTGTAAAAACTTTTCTTAAAAAACTACAAATTTTTTATATGTAAAAATTTGAAAAAAATTGCTTACAAGCACAATGCTAATACGATAGGTACTGCCAATATTGGACAATGGTAAGACGATAATAATTTGAAACAAAAACTCTTAATATAATATTCAAGTATGAGTTGTCTAAATATAACACAACAACAAAAACAATACAAATAAGGATAAATTAAAAAAATGTAACGCGAGCACGACGCTAACAAATATGGTATTGTTACTTTTGGATTCAGATAACATTGTTAGTTTATTTATAACTTTTAATATTTATACGTATTTATGTTTGTAAATAACTCAATAAAGCATATATAAAAAAGTATCAAAATCAAACCACTATTAAACCAGTAATAAATAATATATAATAATAATTTTGTGAGCGAAATGCTTATATTATCACCAACGACAGGTTAACAATATATCTTTTAAGCCATGTAATATACATAGTTTAACTATGTATATTAGTGATTCTAAGATGATACTACAGCGGTAATTATTGATGACGGGTAGTATTGGAAATTTACGTTCTGAATACTTAATTTACAGTTTTGTAACATTTTTTTTTTATAGAAATTGTAATTTTATATAGAAATATAATTATTTTTAAATCCCATTAAATATATTTATCTTAAAATTTTCCAAATACAGCATAGATCAGTGGTCTTCACCTAATTTTGAATCGTCTGAACTGCAAAATTGGGTCGCAATAAGTCTTTTTTTAAAAATAAAATGAAAATCAAGAATGTAAAATTATAATGTATATAACAATTTTACTTAGCAAACTAAATTAATAAACGAAAACACAGTTTAAAAATTGTACATAGTATGACATCAAATATCATAATTGCATGTGTAATGATTGCACTATATAAAATTGAGCTGAGATGGAGTTTATTATATGAAAATAATCAAAGTCAAATATCACGATATTATTTTTTTATGTATCATTATCTATATTACAAATTAAATACTACTTACAAAAATTAAAATTTGTATTCATTCAGTTATATCAGTAATTCTACAATGGCATATTAATACGTATGTCGTATATATTAAAAATGTTTGGCTTTTTTTTTAATTTTCAAGGCTACAAAGCTGACATGGGTTGTGAAAAAATGTATAGTAAAAAAAGTGGTTTGTGAGTTAAAAAGGTTTTAGGTTATCTATACATTTAATAATAAGTAAATTTAAAGTTTATATTTTGTTTATTATCAATTGGTTAGATGGATACTGGGTATCACATCCTCTTAAAAATAGGTACTTATATTAAAATAATGGGTACTGATATAATGTTCTGTATTACTAATATTTGTAATTGGTACCTAATTAATAACTATTTTTAATATAATATATTAATTACTCGTGGAAAAATGTATACTTTTATTAAAAAATAAATAATTATATCAATATTTTCTACTTGATGTAGGAATATATGTTGTCTAATAATATATTTAGAATATTTAAACGTAATTAGAATAAATACACCTATAATAATGGCAAATATGCCTTAAAAACTATTCTCATGAATAATTTCAAAGGCTGTTTTGTTTAAAATATAAATTATAATATACAAAAAAATATTTAAACTTTTGTAGGTAATTTTAACCTTATGCATAGTTATGATGGTACTTTAAGTCAAGGTACGACAAAATAAAAACATTTCAATAACAAAAATTAAATGAAAACTTGTTGTGTTTACATATATATTAAATTTTTAAAGACAAAGTGGGTTTATTATGGTTTAGGTTTTTATAGTTTACATTAAAACGATAATGGAATAAGAACAGAATATTTTAGTTTTGAAATTATGGAAAAGTAAATCCTCTTAAAAAGTTTCCAATAATAAAATGACATTTTTTTTGTTTAGAGTTTTTTTAATATCTTAAATATACATATTACATGTATTATAAAACAATTAATATTTTGCTTATTATTAATTATTAATTATTGATTATTGTATATCTATTATTTGTAAATAAAAAAACTATATTCTATAGAATTGATAAAGATGATAATAATAAATATGAATTCAATCATACTATTAATTAGATTTTTATATTTTATTTTTTATTATTTATTAACTTATTATTAATTGAGTATTGTCTATTTGTAGATAAATTATAATAGAATAATTTTATGTATATACTTTATACTTTATCGTAGGATATTTTCCGAAAAAAGTTATTTTCAAAAAAAAATTTGCAAGAAAATGTTTTTACAGTCTGTAGTTGTAATTAAGACTCTAAATTTTTATACAATATAGTAGACAAAATTATCTGTTTTTATCATCTTTTTTTTTATATACAAAAACTCGAAAAAGTAATTAATTTTTATTTTAGATAGCGTAGTATTATTTCTATTTGTATTACCATTAGATGCAGTTACGATTTAAGATTAATCTACCTTTTTTACCCTTTTTCCTGATGTCATCAGGTTATCACTTATTTATCTGCTGTAAAATTCATATTATACATTCTGAAATAGTGTAATCTGAGGACCAAGTTAAATATTAAAATGTCAAAATGTCTGTAATAAATTAAGTTAAATAAAATAATAAAATATTGTTATTATAATCCATATTATTTTTTAAATATGCACTACCAGATATTTCACCCATGAGCTGCTATTGGTTGAAGCCATTTATTTACTATCTCTTATATAGTAATTTCTTATTTTGTGTTCTTTAGTCACTCATTTACTACAAGAATAAAACAACAATTGTTTATATTTTTTTAATTGGACAAGAAATGTTTCCAAAAAACAAGAAAATTTGCTTGGCGGTAATATTTGTATTACTAAAATGATTGTGCTATGTTGTAAAAACACATTGTTCTTATTTTATCACACTAATGTAAATCTTACTTTTGAGAATAAGTTTCTTGGATAAAAATTTAGGAAACTTTGAAAATCTTATAAAGTGAAGACTTCATCAGGCTTAATGCAAGGAAAAATTATTGGTTCCAAAATTAAATTTCATGTGTATTTATTCCTTTTACAATGAAAATTAGTTTTTATGCTGTATGTAGGTGGTTTATAAATATTAAAACCTATGTTCCACTTGATTTAATTTCTTTGGGAATGATTATATTATACTTATGTAATTAAAGACCTTTTCACACGATAATAGTTATTGTACCATGTCTAGCATACTATCTAGTATTAAAAATAAAAGATATTCACACCATAATAGAAAACAAATATGTAAGTTGTAAAAAGCCATAATAAATTTAGTAATAAAAAGATTATTTCAATAAATTGGATTCTTTTGACGAATTAGCTATTTATGCTACTGTTATCGGTCATATATTGTGATAATTGATAATTTTGTGTCATATAAACATGTCTTTTTTTATTATTATTAAAATAATATTGATAGTATAGACCAAGGTGATATAATTTTTGTTGTATGACTATAAAATATATTATTTATTGGTTTGATAAATAAAAGTGTTTAATCTAAACTTCAAAAATTGTCATATCATTATTATTAATTACTTGTATACTTGAATTAAAGGTTTTACAGTACACGTCATGCATATAATATATTGAATCCAATAAAATGTTTGGTATATACATATATATATATATATATACTTATAATAATAATAATTATAATATTTGTTATTGTAATAATCATTGTATTTGAGACTTTCCTTAAGTATTCTTACAGAGGTCGTCTTGCTGAAGCATTAAAATCTTCCTTGAAAAATGCACCTTTAGGATCGAAAAATCAACAATTGAGGGTATATTACATTTTTATAAATTTTAATATTAAATCCTTTACCTATATTTTTATTTTATTTTTTTAGGACAACGCATTAAGTGTTGTAATGAAAGTACTCCTGGCCACCAAACTGTCTCAAATAGATGAAATTGTTGCTCAATTAGATGTTGACATGGTTGATGTTCTTATGAAATACATTTATAAAGGGTTTGAAAAAACAACAGAGAAAAAGAGCAGCCATCTTCTTATGTGGCATGAAAAAGCATATGCACTTGGAGGAGCTGGGAGTATTATTAGAGTGCTCACTGATCGTAAAAGAGTTTAATATAACTAACAGCCAACAGATTACATTATTTTACTGACAAGAATACTTAGAAACATTGTTAAAAATTGTATTTGGTACTGTATAAATATGATAGTATTATTATTATTATTATTTATTAAATTTATAAATGTGCATTTAATTTTTAAAATATAAGAACATGTACCTATTATTAATTAAGGTTATTTTATACATTCTGATATCTTTTCTCTAATTAATATTTTAAACATATTAGATTCCCTGAAAAATTTTGAATTTTAATATTAATAATAATGAATAGTATTAACTTTTTTAAATACATTTTTGGTCTTATAAAAATTATAAATAAACAATTGACAATGTTTAACTTTTTATAGATAATTGTATTTAAATTAATAATAATAATACTCATGTATAGTATAAAATTCATTAATTTGAATATTATATTATTTTAGATTATAAAATTAATCAAGGGAAATTTAAAAAATAACTTATTTTATAGAGCCACCAATAGTATGAAGTATTTTAAGAAAAAATAAGTAAAACTCAAAATAAAGTGTACTACAAATTTTTTTTTTTTTAATTAAGCATTTATTATAATAATTATTGTATTACGTTATTTCTTATAACGATACTGAACAAATAAACAGCAATAATTATATAATACTATGAGCCATTTTATAATTTAATTTCTTATAAATAAAATAAATTGTATCTGTATAATATAAACAGATTATTTACAACAAAATTTAATTTAAGTTGCCACGCGGGGCAGTACGAGCAGCTGCGGACGACCATTAATTGTATATGCTCACTACCGTTTTTACGTGAAAAACAGAGTCAACGACTCAAGAACTCAAATACAGTGGACAACTTTTTAAATTTTTTTTAATGTTTTAATTTTTTTTAGCTATGTGGCACTAATTCTTTTTCTAATCCCAGTCCGTAGACTGTGGACGCCAATAGTCGGTATTTGAATGGCGTTGCAATAATGTATCTTGTCCCCTTGTTTTTTTATTACGTCAGTTTATATTTTGTCCCCAGAATTAAAAACACATTTCACATATAACATCCAGTATAATACATTTTCATCCATAGTTATCTTTCCCATCCTCTACATTGTTCTTAAAATGTTTCCATAAAATCAACACTTAAATAATATCTTATTCTACACAAATATTTTCAAGCACACTCATAGTTATGTTTTATATCAATTTAGACATAATTATAAATTGATATTGCATCATTGAGTACCAATAATGAGGAAATCTGAGTTCGGTTTGGTTCATTTCAATAAAATTATAGTTATTATTTTATCTTTTAATAAGTACACTATTATAAATAATGTACTGATTATCTGGAAGAGTTCCAGCTGAACCATAAGCGCTAATCGATAGCAGTCATACTCCCTTATGTTGACTTAGAAACAAAATCATTTTAGATAATTTTATTCTCAACAATTCTCCATCTTCATTTTCTTATTTTCCTACATACCTATGTATTTTAACTTATCTAATAATAAGTCCCTATTTAATATTATAATCTGATCTGACAATAACATTACAAAAAAACCACATATATTTTATCTATCTCTTCAAAGTTATGTAATGTAAACAATAAAATCTTTAAATTATTTCAATATACTTCTCTTTTTATTTAATTTTGTTCTTTTATATTTAATACCTATTTCCCTTAGTATGTAAGTATATCAAATCTGCATGGTTCTAGCTGCCTTTGTTTCGGGCAGACGGTGGGCCCATGACCTGCCATGGGTTTCTGGTATCCAGCCAGCCTTTCAAAAGGTTAATAGGGTTACAATATAATTGATATATATTAATAATTTAAAACTTTTTTTTTCACTATTCTTTTTATTATTTTTACTCAATTATTATAATTTAATAATATGTTGGCATATTTGTTTATATATTACTGTAATACAGTAATATTACTGTTTTGTTTTAAAAATTAGATAGGGTTTTACTAAAAATGTATTAATATTAATATTATTTTTTATTATAAAACAATAACACAGTTTTATTTCTTAGTGTAATGTTGTAAATACATATACTGTATAATCTGTCTATTCAGATAATGTCTTTGTACAGAAATGGAAATGGATTATTTCCCACCGAAATACTATCTATCTTTAGTAATAGGACCTTACATTAGTTATTTAGGTCCTTCACTCGCCTGACAACAATAACAGTTAAACAATAAAAAAAAAATGTACAATGTGGTGGAAATAAAGAGTGACCTATTTCGGGCATTTGATGTATTAGTGACTTGTCTAAATTATCTTTGTAGACGGACTATAATTTATAATTTTAATAAGAGGTATGAAAAGGGTGCATGGCTATATTTGAAAATGTGTAATTTATTAATAGGTACCTACTTAAATCTATCAAATCACACTATTCATTATTAATGGTTAACATACAATTTGAAAACCATTTTATTTAACATTTTTAACATTAAATATTCAGTGTTTTAATCAAAATTGTTAATAGTATTTGATTATTTAGTAAATTGATAATCAGTTAATATATAAATAAAATTATATATGGTTTTGTCTAGATGGAGATAATGTATAATTAATATAATATTATATTTACAAATTTATCTATAAAAATAAATATATGGCTGCCATTTACATTTTATCAAAATTTGAATTTTCAGTTGTGCCCACAATATCTTTGAACTGTAAATTAGGACTCATATACTACAATGATTGATTATATAATATTAAACCATACATTTTAAGATATTATATGTAATATAATTTTTATCCACAAAGTATTTAATGGTAATAACAATTATAGCTTAATATAAGTAGGTATATTATTTATTAGATGTACTATAAAAAATATATAATATATAATTATAAATTATATATTATATTGTATATGGACAGTGACGACGAGTACTTTATTTTTATGGGGCGATACGCCTATAATAATAATAAGTTCCAAAAAAAGTGAAAAAAATTGGATGGTCCGATAAACTAGAAAAGTTCCAAGTATTTTTTATTTTTATTTTGATAAGTATATGTTTTTTGGCATTTTATATAAACATAAATACATAACATTACAATATAATTTATTATTATGAAAATATGTGTAGGTTAGAAGATGTAAGAACTATTTTGCAATAAGGTGATGTAGCATTCTGTGGAGTGGCTGATTGTGTCCGTAAAGTGAATAGTTTCTATCAGGGCCGAAGAGAAAGGGGGTTTAGGGGGTCGTGAAGACCCCTCACTCAGAAAATTATTTGGCAAAAACTAAGTCAATCGGTAATTATTCTTTAAAGTCGGTTAGTCGGAAGATATTATAACCTTTTTTTTCTGTTTATTAGGTCTGTAAAAAAGAATTGGTTGGACATTTTTTGCTTATTTAATAAATGCATATTAGATTGTCGGAAAATTACGATTACAATTTATTTAAAGACTTCAGATAATAATATTTTAAATTATAAATATGTATTTAGTAGGTGGAAAAGTTTCAATATTATTTAATATAGATATTATAAATTTATAATGTAGGTATTATTTTAGAAAATAATTGTCAATCTCTACCCCGTGACTCATCGATAATATAATATTAATACCCTCACAATATTATGTTTCATACGATTAAAATATATACTTATTAAAAGTGATAATTTGAAAATCGTATTAATTTTATTTATAGCTACCTAGTAGTTAGAATCTGAAGACCTAATCATAACTGTTACTATCATGACTCAGGAATTTGATGATTTTATTATTTTTATAGTTTTTATAATATTTAAGGTAAACATTCATAATTCGAAAAGAGCCTCGATTAAAACCTAGAAAAGATGTCCAACAATCTTAAGTTTTTTTACAGAATTATAATCGAATAAGTTTCACAATTTTGTCACGACGAAAGCATTTTTCTGTTTAAAAGTAATATTTATAGCTATATATTTATATTACATAGATTTATGTAGATATTGTCTATATTCAATTCCTTAGAAACAGCCCGATTTGCAGTTCAATTTGTATAGAATACGCCGATTTTATATAAAAATATAAGATTTGAGTGTACATTTTTGGGGGCTCTTTTGAAAAATAGTATCCTAGGTCTTTTATGTGCCAGGCCGACACTAGAAGTAAGCAAGCATAGGTATATTATAAGATATAGTATAAGAAAATTGTAAATGCACCATTTCCCCCACAGTTATTGGTAATTAAGTTGAAATTTAAAAATTTGCACTACGGAAAATAAGAAAAATTTACCATGGTAACTATAATTACTAACTACGGTCTATGAACAACAAATACAACAGTGATGTAAGATGTTTAAACATGTAGGTACTTAAAGACCTAAATTAAATGACAATACGGCTCACGAAAATATGTGGATAGTATTAACATTTACTTTATTTATGAGTGGTCATAACTCGTCAAAACAGTGATTCTCGAATGACTATTAATGTACAATAATGTTGGATGACTTACTAGAGGTCATCTGTTGGAACGATTTGTAGAATGTTTACACGAAATTCCATTACTTTTGAGTGACAATCAAAAACGGATTTAAATCGACTTTGCATTTTAATGTTTTTTACTGATTTTTGTTTGTATCTAAATGAACTAAACTTAAAATTACAAGGTACCTACTGAAAAAAGCTTAGACTTTATGTTTAGTTTAATAAAAGGTTTTGAAGTAAAATTAAATGTATTTATACGTAATACAGAAAATCGTAAATTTAAGTATTTTAAATATTTAAAAAAATTCTTAAGTAAAATTGCAATTAATGAGACTATTAAATTAGATGAAAACATAAATATATTTTTAAATATTATAACAGAAACAATTCAGCAATTCAAAATTAGGTTTAATGATTTTAAGAAATTTGAATGTAATATTAAGTTTCTCAAATATCCTGATACCTGTAATATCGATAAATTAGATTTACATTATTTTGAATGGATGAATATACATTTCAATTTTAATTAATTGATTTACAATCTTGTAACACTTGGAAACAAAAATGTATTGATGTAAGACAACTTATGGAACAAATAGAAATTACTCATCTCCAAGGAAATGGGGTGAAAAATGCAGACAATAAAATTTTGAAAGCCTGGAACTCGTTTCCAGATACATTTTATACGTTGAAAAAAGTAGCTCATTCTATGCTTTTAATTTTTTCGTCAACATATGTTTGTGAAAGCATTATTCTCCATAATGAATTAAATTAAATCGAAAGAAAGAAATGGTTTGACCGATGAAACGTGTGCTGCTTGTGTTTCATTAAAAATTACAAATTGCATTCCCGACATCAAAACTTTATTTTCTATGAAACAGCAACAAAAATTTTTAATACATAAAATTTAATTGTTAATACCTAATTTAAAGATATTATATAATAGATAATTTATAAAATAAAAACAAACGTGAACTCAATAAAATATATAAGTAATATTTATAATATACCTGTAACTTTATTTTTCCTATACATTTTTGTATTCTTAGAAAATAAATTGTTTTTTTTGGACACGTGAAAATTTTTCAAACATCTAATTGGAAAAATTTGGCACTTGACTCAAAAAAGGTTCGCCATCCCTGCTTTATACCTACCTCAAATATCACCGTTTCGGCATTCAATAAAAAGTCAATAGAATTTCTCACTAATACTTGACGTAAATAGTCTTAATAACCTATTATATATGTTGTTTTCTCACAATAAATCCGTAGGTATATCAGTCAATTTTACGATTTTATTTACTGTTTAGCCAATTGTTATTTTATTTTATTATTTTTTTTTTTACGACTACTTAACTTCTAAATTGTTTTGTTTTTCCGATTTCTTCGTATTAAATGTATAAATATGAATAATATTTTATACAATATGATAAAGATATTGTGTTGTGTCTTTCAATGCAAAAAAAATAATTTTATCGATGGCGGTTCATGTGGAATGGTATATTATTCGAGCGTCCAATATTTAACCCCCCGTGCATGAAGTGAATAAACCTTCCTATACCTACTAATAAGTAATAATGTATTTCATTTATTACTATTTTATTAATTGAGTATTTATTATTTTTACATTTATATTTTATTTAGGTACCTACTTTTATTATTACTTATTTTTATTAAATATAAGTCGTATAGTAATTTTTTTTTATAACTTACCTTGGTATTTATTATTAAAAATTAATTTAAACGGGAATAATATATGTAAGGTACTTTTTGAAGAAATTCCATCCGACAATAATAGTGACACTTCATGTGGCGAATCTGATAATGACGGGGATTACTGTTTACCTACGCATCAAATAGTAATTTCCGAATCTTCTTCATATACGGAATATGAAAACTTAGAAATTTTGAATTAGATAATAATACAATTTCTTTACTACCCTCACCATTAAAAAAAAAAAAAAAAAAAAAAAACAAGAAAACAAGAAAACGAAAAGCGATTAATAGAAATGTTGATATTCCGGCTAAAGTTTCAGTTAGTTGTTATGAACTTTTTTCTAATTTGAATTTTGAAGAAGGCGATATGTCAGGTATTCAGCCATTAACTAATACTATGTTCAGAACCAAGATTAAATCAATATACCATACATACCACCAATTTAGTCTAAAAATGATAATAAAATATATTCTAGTCATTAATTTATAAGTTCAGATAACGTTACAAGTATTATCGAAAATCTTCTTATTTGTACACCAGTAAATATTTTAATACAATATTTAATGATGAAATTATGGATGGATTTAATTATTTTCAAACAAATCTATACGCAAAAAAAAAAAATTAATTAAAACGGGAAAATCATTTATATGAACAAACTTATTAGAGATTAAAACTTTCATTGGAATAAATATTCTAATGGCAATAAAAAAACAATGCAGTTATAGAGACTAGGTATTGGTCATCTTCACCAGATTTGCACGAGTCGCATATCATTAGTCTTATGCCCGTCAACCGTTTTGGTTGGCTATTATCACATATACATTTAAATGACAATTCACTTATGCAAAAAAAAAAAAAAAATACTCATAATTTTGATAAGTTATATAAATTAAGACCATTTATAAGTATTCTATTATTTAATTTTCAAAAACATACAATCCCCATAAAATTATCGCTGTCGATGGAAGTATGGTTAAGTTTACTGGAAGGAACTCAAATAAACAATATATGCCAAGAAAACCAATAAAATGAGGTTTAAAAATTTAGTGTTTGGTTGATAAATATGGTTTTTTATGGAACTTTGAAATTTATACGGAAAAGTTGGCGATAGTGTTGAAAAACAGTTAGGCGCCCGCGTAGTCAAGCAATTGTCACAATCAATTAAAAATGAAAATCATTTATTATTTTTTGACAATTTTTTCATTAGTTATCCCTTTTTATTATACCTATCTTAAGTCAAAAAACATACATATATGTGG
Organism: Pemphigus obesinymphae; assembly: GCA_025469235.1. Lineage (NCBI taxonomy): Eukaryota > Metazoa > Arthropoda > Insecta > Hemiptera > Aphididae > Pemphigus > Pemphigus obesinymphae. Next base: position 25,144 of record JAIPRL010005802.1, read on the forward strand.
AAATATTTGTCAAATTTTAAATGTAATAAAGATTTAATACTAGGAGAGTATGATTGGTCTATCGATCAAGGTGATATTTCAATTGTTAAGTGGTGCGATAAAAGAATAGTTAGCTTTTTGTCCCACTTTCACAACCCAGAAGATGTTTAATGGTACAAAGAAGATCAAAGGATGGTTCAATTACAATGGTTTTATGTTCTAAAGTTTTTAGTGAATACAATTAACACATGAACTGCGTAGACAAATTTGACCAAAACAAAAAATCATGTTAAATTGATAGAAAAGCACATAAATGGTATTACAGATTAATTTTTCACTTTTTCAACACAGCTATTGTAAATTCTCATGTTATATATAAAAGGGCAACAAATACAAATATTACAATAAAACATTTTCGTCGAGAAATTTCTAGAAATCTTGTATTTCAAACATTGGTTAAGAAAAGAGCGCCTAAAAATATATCAAAAATAAGTTTAGTGGAATTGAAAAAAAATAAACAATATGAACCAAATGCGATTTGTCATGAAGAAGCTTCCTACCAATCATAAAGAGATATAAGAAGAAGAAGAAGATATGCTAGAACGAGGTTTGTATTCCATATGTAATGTTCCATTGTGTTTGGGGAAAAATAAAAACTGTTTTGCGCTGTATAATAATACACAGGAAAGGAATAATATTAGAAAATTTAGGAACCTATATATCAGTTTCATTAATAATTTTGAATTTCTATTATTTCAGATACTGGTCGAATAATTAGGAATTTATGAATAAAACTAGCGATTTAATTAAATTTTACAGATTTTTTTTTAACAGCTTTTATTTTTTTTTTTATAAATTTATATATATATATATGTGTGTGTGTGTATATATATTTATATACATTCTATATATTAGGTATATAATATTATAAATCTTATGAAATGAAAGTTTTTAATAATAAAATGTAATATAACTTATATTTTATTGATAACCATAATATATTATATCATAATATTTAACACAAAGCACATGCTGCACGGTGGGACATATTTCATCCTACCTATAATAACTTTTTTTTTTTAATTTAAAAATTATTTTAACACCAGTAATTTTATTTATTGGAAAAATAATTGATTTTTGTATTTAAATAATAGTTTTTCTAACAAAAAGGGTATCCGTGTAGCACAGCTATAAAAATTTCTCAGACCCCTATGCAGGAAAGAGTTAAGATATGTTAAGATATATTAGAAAATAATAGTGGTCGATAATTATAGTAGAACAAGGATTTAAATAATCAGTAGCCGTTAAATCAAATTTGTCAGATGCCCATTTAACGTGAGTTATATTGTAGTCCCCACTTAAAATAACGGTATGAGGAATGATAGCTGATACAAGATGACCGATACTAGAGAAATGGGACTCAATGATGGAGACTGAAGTAGAAGGAGGTAAGTATACGAATCCTATTAGAATTGAGACTGAATTAAGTGATAGGAGGACAAATAATTCTTCGATTATTAGTAAAAGTGGAGGTGATAACTGAGTTAAGGTTTGATTTTACACCAATAAGAACTCCTCCTTTATGAGATTGGGGGCTATTATCCGCGTTTCTATTGAGTCTGAATAGTTGAAAACCATCATGACAAAGTTCAAAGTCATCAATATCAGGATGAGCCAAGTTTCGGTTAAGAATAATACATAAAGGGAATGAGCACCTTAGATTAAACAACTTAGACCTGAGACCTCGTACATTCAGGTAAAACGTTTTAATATTGGGAATGAAAGTGTTAACAGATGGTATTGGTGGCATTAATGATGTATACTTTTTTTAAACGAAAAGAAATCCTTGGCAAATATGTAGTAAGATTCTAAGCTACCTATTTAGACAATTATAACAGTTGTTAACAAATGATAAGTAAAGAGTTAAACTTGTAGGTTTGAGGAAAGGAAGGCATTTTGGATTGGATAAAAATTTACATTGTTAAAATAAAGAGATTGATTGATTATACTTGAAAATGGTGATGTTGTGTGGAAGAGATTTTTGATCTTGTTTTTAAGATTTAGGGGGTTCCATTGGGACAGCTGATTGTAAGATCATTTTTACCGACTTATACTCGAATTTTTATTTATCATCTTATAATTATTTAGATCAAGTTTACTAGTCAAACAGTTGAAAAAAAATGTATAAAACCAAAAGATTCCTCACTCCATTTATGACTAGTATTACAATCATTGGTTACGTTCCGATCAGTTTTTAATGCTGTTAGACGGAATAATCAGTATTACAAACTCCGGTCTATACTGTTATTGACTATTAGGTGCCGGTTACACTTACCAGTGAATATCGGCTGGTTACAAAATGTGTTGAAGCTTTAAAGCATCTGATTGGCTGTTGACATACGTATATGTGTGATTATTTTGATATTCTTATCAAAAAAAATTATTTTAATGATAAATGTGAAACCGCGGTTTAAATTAAATTATTGCGTTAAAAATAATATTAAAAATGTTTGTTTGTGTAAAAAATTTGATTTTGATTGTTAATAAATAGAAAGTTTAATAACAGAAATATTAAATTAATTTGAAGATATAATTTAAATCTTGAAATTTGAAAACTATTCAGTATTCTCATGTCTGCAATTCTTTTTGAGTAGGTACGTAATCATGGCTATATTAGATAAAATGGATTATGAATATTATTCTGATATTGAGGACGAAATTAAAGAAGATGATTTTGTTTAGTTTGCAGTACTTGTATAAGTGACCAATGTTTTGAAACTAAATTCATTAACTGCTCTTCTTCAGAAAAACTAAAATTAAATATAAAAATGCTCTAAATCAAAATCAAAACACAAGCATAAAACAAAAACATTCTACAACAATCAAAACAGTGGGTTACTGAATTGAACGTTGACGGAGTATTATAACACTATTTTTATAATAATGGACCATAAAAGCTTTAACCAACGTTATTTAGATAATCGTAATTTCAACGGATCGACACGTAATTGGACTTATAATCAATGACTGTAATACTGGCCCTTAGAATCTAAAATATAATATATAAATTAATCAGAAATTAGGAATATAGTCAGGGGAAATTTTAAATGAGGATACACCCCTCACCACTGGAGAGTAGTCGGGAAAAACCAAAAGTTGATGAACTTTTTTTTTCGCTTTTTCCTCAAAAATATATCTTTGGATCACCCCTGAATATACGAGTAGGTCATCATGAATTTTTTGGTTTGCCCAACCAATCCAAAAATACTTCGGCGCACTGTGTATGAATATATATTTATGTTTGATTAAAAACAACAAACTTGTATATAATATTATGATTTAGTTTAAAACAAATATCCAGAACTTTAATAAATACTAATATACTTATAATATTATGACCATAAGATCAAGTGCAAATAAATAGTGTCAAATGTAAATAATATGATTTACTACAATAACTAATGTAATATAATATATATATATATACATTAGGCAGTGATAGAAATGTAAAACAATTATATAAAGTGTATTTAATTAAATTATAATAAGTTAGGAAAGCTCACTCGGCAAGCATGCTAAATTTCCAGTTTTTAAACGTATTTTAAACAAAAATATAAAAATATGAAATAACAATATCTATCTCCCTAATAAACAAATCAAAACTGTCCCTCGGAAATATGTAATAAAAATATTATTAGATAATTTCCCTGTTAACTAAATCAACAACCGTAACTATGTTCTAGTAACTACAGACAGACATAATGAGTATGTTAGATATTTAAACTTATGTTTATAAACCTAAAAATGTAATGTATTAAATAAAAGTTTTTGACTCCCAGAGATAATAAAATAAAATAAATTTAATTACCTAAATATTATATTAAAATTTTTCAATATTGTTTTATGATATTATAATATTGACTTTTTATTTTTTAATAACTCATGAAACGTGTAAAAATGCTTGTATCAAAAATCGGCTACAACAAAAAATTTTGTTCTTTATAATTTTTTTTTTTATCTTCATACAATATTCTCAAGTTTCTAAAAATGTAAAATGAGTAAACATATTTTTTAAAAAATATCATGATAACAGAATTAAAAATGATATTGATACAAGACTAATTTTAAGATACCCTAAAAATAATTTTTATTATATATTATATTAAAATATTTTGAAACTGACGGATTTTTTTTTCTTTCTAAATTTCCAACACAAAACTCCTTAAAAATCAGGTATCAGGCATCCTATTAATAAATATACATTGACACCTAATTTTTGGTATTATATAGATAAAATATATTAAATATATTATAATAATAATATATATTAATTATTTATTCTTACAATCCATATTTTTTTTGACTAAATAATCCTAATGTATTAAAAAAAAACGATGGATAATTTTATTCAAACTATTATATGAAATTAATATAAATAACAATAGTTTAGTTTGTCAGTTATGAATAAAATGTATAGTTTCACCAAAAATGAACACGGGCGTCAGACACAGATAACTGCTCTCGAAGCAGTCGAAATACGGGTGTGTTACGTCCAAAGCGTCAGACGAAGCGTCTGATGCGGCGAGAAAAACACTTGTACAAAAATCCTAAACCAGTCCAATGAATCAGATGCGGCTAGGAAAACGTACCATAACGTGAGCACTACAATATTGATAAGTATTGTCAATATTGGATTAGGATAAGTGATAACAGAGTTGGCTTATTTTTAATCTTTGTACGTATTTATGTGTATAAAAAATCCAATGAAGCATATTATAACATTGTTAAATCGAATTAAATTTAAACCAGTGATTCTAAAAATGAAAATTGTGTGAGGAAAATAGCATCGACAACGATGGTTTAATGATGAATTTAGTTAAACATTCCGTATCCTTTTGCATCACTTTGTCGGTCGTTGGTTGTATATATTTTTTTATACGTCATAAAATACACAGGAGAATATTTGTCGTGGGGAAGGATTGGTGGAAATATGAAACCCCCTTGTATAATTATGCCTAATATCTAATTACATATATTTATATATATATATATATATATATATATATATATATAAATACCCAGTTTTTACAAAATAATTTGTTTTTATTTAACAAATACGTATTTCGAAAACAATGT
>JAIPRL010005803.1:0-18883 GCA_025469235.1 Pemphigus obesinymphae
TTAATTTTATAAGATCACATGGATTGAATCATCGCCAATTTCAAAATTTTCTTTCAGAAATAGAGTCTGAGTATAAAGATGTTTTATATCACAGTAATGTACGTTGGCTAAGTAGAGGAAAAATTTTTAAAAGATTTATTTAATCTATAAATTTAATTAGGTATCATTTCTATTGAAATTTTTCGATTGCCACTGATCAAAATTATTAAAATTATGACTATCTATTTTATTATGTGGTTGGAACCAATATTCAAATATTTTTAAATTTTCAAATCGAACAACTTTTAGTAAGTATCCTAAGTAGGTACACTTAAATTATTATTTATTACACATAATAAAATAATTATTTAATAATCACACAAAGACAAAACATGTCACAACTCACAAGTTTCTATCCACGCTCGACAGAAAAATTTCCTGTGTATCTATATAATCCCTTGAAAATTATAAGTATATTTACTAGGACCTTATAAGAAGACGCCACACCAAAATTTTTTTGTGGTAAAAACATGTTAATGCGATAATGTAAAACTGTTGGGAAAAGTTCTTAAAATGATTTTGATATTAAAAACCCTATTATAAAATTTATAGAAGATAATATTTTGGAGTGAACCTCGTTTCAGGTTTTTAAATTTAATAATAAAGGGAATTTATAACTAAAAGTCGCATCGAATTCGGATGAAATAAAATATATTTTGTATCATTTGTAGTTATTTAAAAAAAAATTTCATCTTTGTTTTTCAGTAAGTATTCAACAGCTGAAAATAATTTTTTAAATCACAATATAAGCTTAAATCCGAAATACCTAAACAATTTTTTTCTTTAAAATAAAAAATACCTACATCAATTCAAAGTTTTACAATGTATTATAGAAAAAAAATGAGATTCGAATCGGTTTATTTTACAAGGGGTGATCGGTTCGATTTTTATTTTTTTTTGTAAAGTGGAATTTTGCGTAGGTATAAAATATTACAGACACCGGGCCCCGTACTTATTTATAGTATTTTAGTATTATACAAAATTAATAGTTTTAAATATTTATAAGAAGAAATTACTAGGTATACTCAACTTAAAATTGTATTTTTTTTTTTATCATAAATTACGATTCTGAATGAAGTTCGATAGCTATATTATTTTTCAATTTTTAACAATTTTCCGTTATTTTTGATAGGTTTCCTTTACCCAAAAACTTCTGGGAAAATCAAAAAATTACATTTTTAAAGTAGGTAACAAATAGAATATATTTCAATAAATGTGACGTATTCTTTGAAGAATTTGTAGAACATACTAATAGGATATGAAAAGTATATTCTATTTTGTTTACATTTATAAACTATCGGTACATAAATACGTATAGGATGGCGAAGCTATTTTTAAGGGGTTCTATATAGGCAATTATTAGAACATTTTAAGAAAATGAAAATTTAACAATTGAAAATTTTTATATGCATTTTTAAAATGACTAATAATTGGTCCTATAACCATATAATTTTTTTTATTATGGTTGTTTTTTTTATGAATTAATACAAATTTATTAAAAATATTATTTTTGCATTTCTCATTTATAATAACTTATATACAAATATCTTAGAAACATGAAAAAAAAAATTACTTAGTGACCTACGGAGCCGTTTTTCGATATGTGTGTTTAAACATGTTTTATGAATTGTTAAAAACTCAACGTTTTTTATTTTTTATAACTAGTACAACTCTTAAAAAAAATTTAAATACCATAAAAAACCTCTATAAATCGCTAAAAAATGTTATGATCTATAATTTAATTAATTAATTAAATTAATAATTTGTAAGTTGTTAAGTGTGAAATGCCAACACGAGTTTTCCATTGTTAATTGTTTGTGCTGACGTCCTCTTAAACGTATTCATTATTGCTAATTTAGGTATCTCCAATCAAACATTAGATAAAATCACAGAACATAAATCATAATATTATATTCTATCATCTATGATAAAATATATAAAATGATAACATGACATTATAAAATATATGACAATATACAGAATACACATGAACATGAATATAGATGAATGAACTATAAGGGATATTTATTTATAACGCAATCGAATATGGATTATCGATAATTAATGTATTTACATACATACAAAAATATTTATATGTCAATATGGTCCTCATTAGGTTACACAGAACATAAATGTAATAAATAATTAACAAAATCTTCGTATAAATAAAAGTAGAGGTACTGTGCATATGATATCTTAAATATTATTCGCTATTGCAGCATTTTCTAGAATAAAATAGTTGTCGATATTTAACTAATTCACGTTTATTACAATAATGTAGTCACATTTTTGTTTTTTCTTTGAAAATACCATGATTCAATATATTTAATCGTTTAAAATTACAGGTAGATTTTATAAATTTATGTTATAGTCAATAATAAAATTTTAAATTTTAATTTACCTACATACCACACTATAAGTATTAGTGAATTACACAATAGTTTACATATTGATTTATTATAATAATTAATAATTATACAAATGTTTGTCATGATTTTAATTTATGAACATGTATAGTATATACTGCCCTGTGGCAAAGCCGTAAAAGTAGTGACTATAACAAGTGAATTGTCAGGTAAAGTATAATATAAAGTCCAATATTCACAAAACTCGACACACGTCATACAACATACAATTGTTTAATACCTAAAATTCATCATAATTTATAATTATTGATATTCCTAATAAGTAGATATTTAAGACAATGTTACACTCGCAATTTGTATCTTTGTCTGATACACACCAAACTAAATTTGGTCTTATATTTTAAATAATGTGGGTTATTGGTTCATTTTTAGATACGATAAATGATAACCTATTATAAAAATAATGAAATTTATATACCTCTACCTAATCTGTTTTGCTGAAATTAATTTATCATTTGAAGCAAAATATTTAACATTATTTTTACACTCATAATAAGCTTTATGTTTAAAACTTATTCCAAAAAAATAATTCCATCAAAATACAGAAATTATTTTAAATTTTATAATAGATCTCATAATCTGAAAATCAACTAATAATAACCAATAAAATAAATATTAATAAACAGAATAAGTAGAATATAATATTATAAATAATAAGAAACACATTATTATTAAATGATGTTTTGTAATATGGATATATTGAAACAGCCGTTAGAAATCATAAAATACATTTAAATATAGAGTGATTTAATAATATTAAATAACCAAAAAAATATAATTGACAACAGTTGTTTTAATATATCTATGTTACTAATCATTGTTTAATTATTTGTTTCTCATTATTTATACATATTAATTTCACTTACAAATATTGTTATTTTTAATAATATATATATTTATTTTTATTAATTATATTTCTCATAATTAAAATATTAATTTAAGGATTCATCTAATACACTACATTATGATAAATTAATAAAATATCATAAATTAAATTCAATTAGATTTTAGATTATATTAAAAAAATTTAGTCACAGATAAATATCAAGCAATTAAAATAAAATATACTTAACAATGACTATTGGATATTTAAAATGTATACAGTTGTACAAGAACAATTTGACAAAAATAATTGATAGGTATATTAACAATAGTGGTTCATTAACTAAATATAAACATGTAAAGAAATATGTAAATGAAATATGTAATATGTATATGTAAAGAAAATAAATCAATTTAGATTTAATTTTACTATATAATTACTTATACTCATAAACATTAGTAATACATTTTCAAAACTATGTCAAATTAATAAGAACATGTAACATATAGTAGCATTTATGTTATAAGTACATGAATCATTAAAATTTTTTTTAAAACTAATATTATTAATGTACAACTTTATTACATTAACATGAACATAGTATGGAATTGTATATGAAAATAAATTATTTACAATTAAAAATTCAGTCACGGCATATCAAAAATATTATAATGAAACAATTTTTCAAATAAAACATTAAAATCATATTACTTAATCCTTTAAATGGATTTTTCTATGAATCAAAATATCTTTAATACTAGAAAAAAATTTTCCACATGTATTACATGCGTATTTTTTGTTTTCTGTTTTCTTAGGTTGGTGTACAGAGCTGTTATGTTTATTCATAGCTTCTTTAGTAGGTAAAACTATATGGCAAATATTACACTGAATTTCGATTACATGTTCAAGGTCAATGTGTTTGTTTTTCGCTAAAAATGTTGTAAATGAACGATTGCAATAATCACAATTAAATGAATTTGATGGATTTGTATAGTGTATCACAAAATGGTCTTCCATTTTGTTCAGGGTATCAAAATAAGCATTGCATTTTACACATTGAAACTCTAATGGAGTAGTTGTATGGATATTAACATGGCGATCAAGGCTCATTTTGTTTGAAAATTTTTTATCACAATAATTACAAACATGTGTAAGGTCATGGTGTGTTGTCATATGACGCTTCAAAAACCCTTGAGTTCTGTGATGTGTAGGGCATTCAGGACATTTAAAACTACCTATTTCCAAATGAACATGATTCCGATGGCCATGTAAGACTCCCAAAGAATCCGCCTCGAAATTACACGTGCCACAAATATATACAACTTTACCATTTTTCACAATTAGTAATGGTTTTTCATTGTTTACTTCATCTTCAATTTTTATTTTCTTTGGTTTATTATTTTCAACTTCTAATAAAGATTTACTTGTATTTCTTTTGAGATCAGACACTGGATTTTTCTTCTTCTGAAACAATAGTTTTACATTTGGTGAAAACATATTTATAATTTTAAAATAAATCTATACTTACGTTGTCAGTGATGATATTTAACTTGAGATTGTCATCATTTACAGAGTCTGTAATTGTATTTTCATTTTCTTCGATGTCTGTTATAGTCACGTTTTTATTTTTATTAATTGTTACATTGACTTGTTCGATTGTTATTTCATCCCCATCAACTATGTTAAACACACAACTATCACCAATAATATCTTCTGAAGAATCTTGTTCCTCCAAATCCAACTTGTATGTCATCTAATCAAATGGTGAAATGTAATATTTAATAATATATAATACATTGATATAACTACCATTACGCTATGTCCTAATTGAATCCGGTGCATGCCTGTAGTTTTTTATATGGTAACATTAAATATGATAAATGCTATTTGCTGATATGGGAAAATCATTGATATTTCTAATATTTCTAATAGTAGTATTCTAGATGCTTCTGACTGATAAAATAATAACTTAATAAAATAATAATGAAAATTGAAATAAAGTTAATATTATATATATAAAGATCGTTTTGTTTTTGGGAAGATTTTTCATACTTTATCCACAATTACAAAAAGATGATGCTATTACAATCAAATACAAGAATGGCATCACAAACGTTTGACTACATTGTAGATAACTGTGCTTTTTGAAAAATATAAATATATATAAAAATTTTAATTAATTTTTGTATTTTTTCATTGTTTTAAATTTATAAACAATAAATATATCATAATTAAATTAATATATTTGTAATTTGTACAAATATACTTTGTGGTATCACTGTATATTAGGGTGGTCTTTATTTTTGAACTTCATTAATGTTACATCACGGGCTTGAAATTTTGTTTGGTATACTAACAAGATAATTTTGGTAAAATTTTAATTTGATAAGTCAACCCCTTCACGTGCCTCAAAGGGTTTTATGATAAGGGGGTGAATTTTAAATTTTCACCTGTACTTTCTTAAATTCTAAATTTACACCATAAACTTATAGACCTATTTTTATAGTAATTAATATTTACTACAAAAAAGGTTACTTATTAATTTTTTGTAAAATTAATGGTTTTTTGTAAAATTAAGAAAAACCAGTCAAAGTTAATATTTTTGGAAAATGGTTCGATTTTTAGTTATATATCTGTATATCCTTAAATTTTATAGTTACACAAAAATTGTAAATTAGCAATATTATCTACAAAAAAGGAGTTTTCATTATTTTTGTTACATTAACCCATTTGTAAATAATCAAGAAAAACCTTACAAATATAGGTTATAGCCATTTTGAGTATACGTTTTTCAATTTTTTTTTTTTAACCTCTATAGCTAATGACCACCCTACTGTATATATATTATTAGTGATAATAGTGTTAACCTCATACAACTAATACAACAATATCTGTCTAAAAAGTTAATCAATAAAGCATGTGTTCATATTAAATTAGTTTTTTCATGTTTTTGATAATTAATATTAATACCTAAATAAAAGGTATAAACATGGCGCAGTCGTAAACAAAATCTACGTAAAAATTAAAACTGTGTATTTATAAAATAAAATAAATTAATTATCCATAACGAAAATGGAGTTCAACAAACCAGCAACGCTTAAAATGACTGGGAATATGACGCAGAATTACAAATTCTTCAAACAACAAGTAGAAATATATGACCGCCACAGAAACAGATGTAAGTCTAAGGAGATCCAGGTAGCACGTTTGTTAAACTTAATGGGTACCGAGGCATTAAAAATGTTTAATACTTTAGTGACTGAAAAAGACAAAGATATAGAAGTTTCTACAATTCTAAATCGAATGGAAAAATATTGTTCACCAAGAACTAATGAAATTATGGCACATTATAAGTTATTTACGGCTGAACAAAATGATAATAATTTTTATGTATATTTAACAAGATTTAAAGAACTCATCAAGCCGTGTAACTTTGGTATGCTGGAAGATAAGTTACTCAAGACACAAATTATATTGGGTATACAATGTAGAGATACGCTGGAGAGGTTTTTACGAGAGGATATGACTTTAGAAAAAGTGGTGTCATTCTGTCAATCGTTGGAGGCAGCAGAAAATAATTGTAAAGAGTTGGAGAAATCAGCAGAAGTTCATCATATAATCAACAAAAAGTTTTCATCTTCAAAATCAAAGACAACCATCAACAATTGTACAAGGTGTGGTAATACACATTTAATTAATGCATGCCCAGCTTACGGAATAGTATGTAACAAATGTAAACGATTAAATCATTTTGATAACTTTTGTAAATCTAAATTAGACTCGGTTCCAAAATTCAATAAAAATAATAAAAGTAATTTTGAAAAAGAAAATAAAAATTTTTAAACAAAATTTAATTAAATACAGTTGATTTTGAAACAGAACTTAATGATGATGATTTAATTTTTTCAATAAATCAAGTTAAAATGAAACAGATTATAAAAAATGGTTTCAAATAATTTATGTCAATAATATTCAAATTAACTTTCAATTGGATACTGGAGCTGAGACTAATATATTGCCATATAAATGGTATAAAATAATTAATACTAAAGAATCAATAGGTACAACAAACAAATACAAAAATAGAGTCCTATGGTGGTTATAAATTAAATACAATAGGCACTGTAGTGTTAAAATGTAAAATTAAAGAAATTGTCAAAGATGTACAGTTTATAATAGTAGATTATCCAAACTGTGTTCCTATTTTAGGGTTAAATACTTAAATAAGTTTAAATTTAGTACAAAAAATTAAATAATTAAATATTAATAAATAACAAATATTGTACAAATAAAGAGGTGTTTGAAGGTTTAGGCATTTTTCCAGACATAGTAAAAATTAAAGTAATATATGGAGTGGAGTAGTTCCAAAAGCAAATCCTCCGCGTAGAGTACCATTAGCGATAAAGACAAGATTAGAGCAAACTTTAAAAACACTTACTGATAAACAAATTATAGAACCAGTAAATGAGCCTCTAGAGTGGGTTAATAATATTGTAATAATAGAAAAACCAAACAAAACACTTAGAATTGGTATTGATCCGAGTGAATTAAATAAATATATAGTAAGTCCGGGAATTTTATTCAATTCCTACTTTAGAAGAAATAATACCTAAACTAACTAATAAAAATATTTTTTGTGTTTTTGACTTAAAAGGCGGATTTCATCAAATAAAGTTAGATAAAGAATCCAGTAATTATTGTACATTTAGCAGTCCTTTTAGGTGTTATAAATTTTTGAGAGTTCCGTTTGGATTAGCTTCTATACCAGAAATATTTCAGAAATTAACTAATAAATACTTTGGGGATATAGACAATGTAACGGTTTACTTTGATAACATACTTTGTGCAACAAAATATACTATTTAAGAAATGGATAAAACCGTAAAAGAAGTTATAGCTAGAGCAAAATAATATAACATTAGGTTTAATTCAAATAAAATACAATTTTACCAAAATGAAGTAAAATATTTAGGATTACTGTTTTCTAAGGAAGGAATGAAACTTGACAATGATCGCATAATAGCGATAAAAGAGTTGGGTATTCCAAAAGATAAAAAAGAATTACAACAAATATCAAGAATAATTAATTATCTTAGGAAATTTATTCCAAATTTATCTGAAATAAGCTCACCATATAAGGAACTTTTAAAAATGAATGTAATATGGCATTGGACTAATAAAAAAACAGAATTATTAAATAAAATAAAAAATTTAATATCAGAAGCTTCAATGTTGAATAATTTTGATATAAACAAGCAAATAGTTTTACAGTGTGACAGTTCTCAAAATGCACTAGAATGTTGTTTACTACAAGATAGCAAGCCGGTGGCATTTGCATCTAGGTCATTAACATCAACCGAATCAAATTATACGCAAATAAAAAAAGAACTGTTATCGGTGAACTTCGCTCTTTCTAAATTTCATAATTATATATATGGGAGTAAAATAGTTATTAATAATGATCATTTGCCTTTAGTTTCCTTAATGAAAAAACCAATTGATAAAATAAAAAATAACCGTTTGAGAAGATTAAGAATAAATAAAAACTTTACCATATACATTTAATTTAAAATATGTTCCAGGACCTAAATTATTCATTGCAGATCTATTATCTAGAAATATAGTACATAGGCCTATTAATGATGATTCAGAATTGACTGAAACAGTGCATAGGTACTGTACAAGTATCTCCAGAATTATTAATATCCGGTGAAAAGCTTAAACTATATCAAAAAGAAACTCAAGACGATGAGATATTATCTAGAGTTATTAAATACTATAAAGATGGATAGCCTAAAAATTTAACTAAAACATTAATGGAGAAATAAAACATTATTTTAATAACAGATTGGATATTACCGTACAAGATAGTTTAGTTTATTTTAATAATAAAGTAATAATTCCAAAAAATTTAAGGAAAACCATACTTCAATTACTACATGAAACACTTTTAAGTGCTCAAAAACAAACATTTTTAGCCAAGTCAATATTTGATTGGCCTGGTATTAATTCAGATATAATAAATGTTATGAAAATTTGTAATACTTGCCAACAATTTAAAAGAAATCAAATTAAACAATCTTTAATAAATTATGAAATTCCAAAATTACCATTTATCAAAATAGGATTAGATTTAGCAGAGTTTAATGGTTTATACTATTCAGTAGTAGTAGATTATTACTCTCGATGGCTGGAGATAATACGAATAAAGCAAAAAGATACCATGACTATAATATCTAAGTTAAAACCATTGTTCAGTAAATTTGGTATTCAAATGGAAATAGTTGCTGACAACATGCCATGTGGTAGTGTTGAATTTCAAAGATTTGCTAAGGAATGGGAGTTTGAGGTAAAAACTTTGAGTCCTCATTATCCGAAGAGTAACGGTCTTGCTGAAAAAGGAGTAGGAATAGCTAAAAAAATAATACAAAAAAGTAATGAAGATAAACAGGATCTTGAACTCTATCTTTTAAATTATAGAAATTCTAAGGTAGCAAAACTAGATAATACACCTGCACAGTTATTACTAAATCGTAGTTTACGTAGTAAAATACCAAACACATTTATTAATATGATACCTAAGTTAAATTTAGATGCATATAAACATATGATGAAAAATCAACAAAAACAAAAAATATATTATGATAAAAATGCTGTAAAGAAAGAATTTGGGTATAATAAGGGTGATAAAATCTATGTACAAAACTATAAAACTAAAATTTGGGAGAAATTGTTGAAAAACTGAAAAGTTCTAGATCCTATAATGTCCAAATGGAAAATGGCAAAATATACAGAAGAAATGCAATTCACATAAGAAAAAGGAAAATTTTAAGCCTTAAATCACCTCTGTATATAGACAAATCTTTAAAAACGAGGATCAAAATTCCTACACCAATTATAATTAGATGTGATGAGACTAGATCAGGTAGACTTATGAAAAAACCAGAAAGATTAGGATATTAGTACTATAAATTGATGAATATTGTTAAAGAGATAATTTAGTATTATAAATTGATGAATATTGTTAAAGAGATAATTTAGTATTATAAATTGATGAATATTGTTAATGATACAATTTAGTATTATAAGTTGATGAATATTGTTAATGATACAATTTAGTATTATAAGTTGATGAATGTTGTTAATGATGTAATTTAATATTAAGAATATTATGAATGATTTTAAATTAAAAAAAAAAAAAAAGAAGAAGGAATATATATATATATATTAAAAGGGGAAGATGTGGTATCACTATATGGTATATATATATTATTAGTGATAATCAGTTAACCTCATAAAACTAATATAACAATATCTGTCTGAAAAGTTAATCAATGAAGCATGTGTTCATATTAAATTAGTTTTTTCATGTTTTTAATAATTAATATTAATACCTACCTAAATAAAAGGTATAAACAGTTAATATTTAGTAAAAATGTAATACAAATTTAAATTTTTGTTCTAACTGGAAACCAAACCAAAAACTGTTTTAAAATTTTTATTTTTTTAAGAACCTGGACTTTAAAATATTATTATTATAAATCCGGAACAAAAAAAATTTCACGGTTAATCTCTATAGTTAATTTCAAATAATCATTCAGACTCTATACAATGCACTATTTGGATCTTGTGTGACTGTAGACATAGTAGCTTATATGTGTATCCTATATCTTATTAAATAGGTAACTTAAACATTTGTATTTATTGTATGCTTAATTATAATTACTATAAATAACTCACTGTCGCTTGGGATGTTTCTTAGACATAAATTCTTCTACTATATTATTGAACACATTATGGTGAGCCGTTTCGTGGTATATCGTTTTGACACCTATGTTCTTCCTATTAAAATAAAAACGAAGATACAATTCAAAAATAATATATTTTTAGTATAAAAAACCAAGTTATACATACGTAATTGATTTAACTTCAAATTTAGGTGTTTGTACATTGTTGACAAAATATTCTTTTACTTTTTTAAGGCCTATTATACTCTTTTCGTAAATGAACGAATATTTCAAATGCAATTGATTCATTTTAGACTCCTCTTCTTCATTTAATTGACGGTTGATTCGTTCATCAAATTGAAAATATTCGTCAGGAAATCGCATTTGTTCTGGTAACGATTGATTTTTTTTTAATATTTTTTTGAATCTGTTCTTTAGTCCATTTAATAAGCATCTGATCTTATCTTTTTCTAAATTGTCCAAGTTCAATAACTTTTGATTATTCTTTTTAATCTTTCTCTCTTCCAAACTGAGTTTGAGATCTTCTTTAGTTTTTATAATATTTTCCTCCTAATGCATTAATATATTATTGTATACCTATTTATAACTATCAAATTTTTGCAAACTTACAGTATACTTAGGAGACTGAGGTAGTTCAGAAAATGATATCTTACACTTCTCAATAACGCTGTTATTACATTGAAACATAAAACTAAAAATGTTACCATCATCGCCATAAGTAAATAACATACGTTTATCTTGACTAAAATTCAACATCTTTACACTTCCTGTTATGTTGTCGTGTATGGAATATTCGATATAGTCATTAAATTCAATTAGTTCATCCCCTTTAACATTTGTTACACGAATTTTACCATCCATAAAGCCCATTAAAATCGTTAATGAATTAGTCCCGCTGAAAAATATAAATAAGTAGGTATGTATTAAGATTATTATTTATTCGTAGCTTGAAACCGGTAACTAGCTAATTTCAAAAACAAGTTACCATATGAAATTTTGGGATAAAAATTTTTTCCCCATTACCCATTTATTTTATGCCAGACATCATTGAGTACAGTACCTATTCGTTAACTAATGTACTCAAAAAAATTATAAAATTTGATTAAAAACAATATTTTAGATTTTAAGCACAGCGAGATTATATTGGTTTTATACAATGATGTGCTTTTTATTCATTTTCGTATATTTATCTTTTTGTTTGTATACATTTTTTCTTATAAAAATGTCGAGTAGAAACTTTAGGATAACAAATTTTCTGATAATAAATTCATTATAAATTCTACAATCTAGTATTTTAAAGAGGTCATTTTTCGATATTTTCAGTAGTTTTCTTTATCATAAAAAATTACTACGAGTAAATAATAATGATAATATAGTAAATATTTAATATAATATTTATTATAAAGAAGTAGTAATATTTAAAAAAAAATTAAAACTCTTTGAACATTTTTCAGTAATTTTTAAAACATAGAAATGTAATTGTTTTTATGTATTTTTTTATACTTCTTGGGTGGAATAAAATATAATATTATATAATTTGGTGGTAAATATTGAAATGCATTATGAATTACATTGTTTTACATTATTTATTAATTGATTTTTGTTTTATAGTTTGAAATACTTACACTACATTGATTGCAGTGAGTGGTGTATTATTTTTATTAGGTATTACTATAGACTTGATTGGATTAGAATTGTTAAAATCATATTCATATAAATAACCGGAATCGTAACCGTCAATAGACACCCATATAGTTTTTTCTGATGGAGTATAAATAGCGAACAATACAGGGTTGGGTATTTGGGGAATAAATATCTTTGGCAGTGCATCCATTTCTTCATCAGAGTCCTCAAGAAATAACTCTTCATCAATTTCTATACCAGGATTTTCTTTCTTAAGAATGACTATCTTTTCTTTCTTTTTTTCAATTTTCTCTTTTTTCTTGAGCTCTAAGTCTAATATATATTCATTACGAATTATTTCTGACTTAACGCTCACTGTTTGTATTGTACGTGATTTAAGATTTAATAAAAATGATTCTTTTGTATACAACGGACGACTTATAGGAATTTCCACTTCTACAACATGACCACTAAAACAGCTTATTAGGGCCGTCTGTCCCTGAAATACATTTTTACATAAAAAAATAATGTTAATTTATATTTACATGTATACGCCATAACAAATATTATTTAAACAAAATCCTTCACTTCTGATGGATTCCAATGAATAAAAGTCACTTTTCCAGGTAATGCATACATTCCGATTGGATTTAACTTTATTGGCCCGGTCTCTATTTTGTAGACAAATATAGAACTGTCGTCACTACCACATACAAGAACTTTAGCACTATGGTTCACAGTTAAGTGTTTTATATCACTAGTATGAGGTTTAGAGGTCTAAAAGATAAAGAATAAATTAACATTTATTATACAAATGTTCAATGTCATTTGGATAAACAATAATATACCTGTAATACAATTAGATCCGATGTTCCGTCTTCGACAGATTTCATGAGCGAAGCAGCAAATATTTTTAAAATTCCGGTTTTAAATCCAACAATGAACATATTCCCTGAACGAGCTATCTAAATGAACAATTTATATATGTAATATGATATAATAAATTGTAATATTGATTAGAGTTCTTAGTTTACCTTTAATGGTAACCAACATAATGAAGTGATTGGTAAGTTGAAATTGTGCATAAATATTAATTTTCTCTTCACCACATCGTATACATGGAACCATCCATCCAATGATGTAGTAGCTATATAATATCCAATTGGTGAAGTTTGTAAGGAAGTGATTGCATCACCGTGGAATTTAACTAATCGTTTTGTTGGTTTTACGTTTTCAGATTCTTCGATATCAGCAAACCATATACCTCCATTACCATCCTAAAATTAAAATTAAAAATAATTACTATTTCTTTTTTTAAATAAAATTTATAGTTAACTTGAATAAAGTAATCGTATGAATTTGGATCGTTATTGATTTTACACATGCCCATAATTTTACTAACTCCAATGGAGTCCTCAATGGTAATAGTAAATGACGGTTCCATTTCGATTACTCTGTCTTTTTCAGGAGGATTTGCTGTGTTCACTGTATGATAGTACCAACAATTAATTTTTCCATCCATACCGATACTCGTCAATTTCATGTCATCTTCAGAGTACAAAAACATGATGATCGGTGCTAAATGACATGGGTTTCTTCCTTTCCTCATGACCTCAATATCTATGCGTCCTTCATCCCATACTAAAATATTACCCCATACACAGCTCGATACAACCTAAATGAATATTTAATATAGATAATAATATAAAACCGCATTGACCATAAACATAGGTTATAACTATAATGTAACTGAACAGGACTTTACTCTTTCATCCGGCATTGAAAAAATCCCAAAAACATTCGATATTTCGGTTTTCCCGAAGCGTCCAAGTTGGCCTTTTAACTTAAGTCCGGTAAAAGTGTTTGCCATTTTCCAAAATTTGATGAATCCCCAGCCTGCAGTGACTAAGTGATCATACATATAGGATGAAAACCTACAAATGTGTACATCCTGAGTATGAGATTTGTTTCTTAAAACTATTTTAGATTCTTTCCAATTCCAAATGGTAAGCATACTATCTGGTTTTCCACCTTGCGAACACAAATATTCACCATTTTCACTGAAAAAATAATATATTCTTTTATAGTACCTAGTATTAATAGACTATTAATGAATGAAAACATTTAAATTTGTTATAAATACCTATAAGTTAACCAATTAGTTTGCATCTTAGCACTTCCTTTTAGAACACTAACTACCTCAAATGATGGCCATTTGTAAATAATTATCAGAGGGTTTTTACAGTTTTCTCCGACCGCTAAATGATTGAGAACTGGATGTTTCTATTTTATAAATATCGAAATTTAAGTAGGTATTATAAATATTATAAATTCTCAAGAGGATGCCACACAACCGTTTTTAAGAGGTTTTGTGTGGACAATTTTTATGATTCTTAAAAAAAAGAAAGAAAATTCAACAATTTAAAAATATTTTGATATATGTATTTTAAAAGTAGTTTATTAAAAATATTCCAGCGTTAGTACTACTTTTCATTGTTGTGTAATCGCGATATTTGTTAAAAATCCATATTATACTTACCTTCGTACTACAAGTTTTATGACTTTCAGAATGATCGTAAATCATTAATATTGGCACCAAATAAAAAAAAGATAATTTTTTCTAATTTTTGACAAAAATTTTTTTTTGTGAGGTTCTATATACCATATAGGTACCATATCTGTAGTGATTAATCCTTTAAAAAGTCAACATTTTTAATAATTTTAGCAATAATTTTCAATTGCTTATGAAAAATACAATATTAACATCAAACTAAAATGGCTCAGCCAAAATGTAGTAAATGTTGTCATTATTTTATTGATATAAATAATATTTATCTACAATTATTCTATCCGATATAATACTTAGTACGAAACTATGTTTTTACAGACCATTTTTTGGGTTGTGACGTTCTCTCAATTGCCAATCGTGGATTGATAGTAAAATTATATTTTAGTAGTAGGTAACTATGATTTATCTGTAAAAACCTGAATAACATCTGTTTATAATTAGTATTAGATAGAGTAGATAGTAAAAAGTAGATAATAGATATGAGTATCAATAGATAATATCTAATGATAACAAACATAATATAAATTTGTATTAGATTACCTACCCTAATAATTATTGTCTTACCATGTTTTTTCATTTATTTTTTTATTCGTTTATGTTAAAAAAAATATCTCAAATCGACTGTGAGACAAAACATAATAAAAATATAGAATATATCATATAAATAAAATATAATACAATATATATATATATACATACATACACAATGACAATTATTTACTAGGACAAATAGGAAAAGGAAGTTAATGTATTAAAACTAGATATGGAAAGAGAAATCAGTAGAAAAGTATTGCTTTGAAATCAGTAAGACAACTAGTAAAATAAAGTATCGGAATAAAAATAAGGGAGGGGTGAGAATATTTGGGAAGATTTTATTATTTATAGTAATGGATGCTTATGATTGTTGATTAGAAATATTCTTTGTTTGCGATTAATATTTTCAAGATATTGCGCGTTGAATTTGCCATAAATAACATACCTGTGGGGAAAAAGAGGAGTTCATTCTGTGTTCCAAAACGTGGTTTGTTGAAGCCGAAACAATTTATTATGACTATAGTAACTATCGTATTCATTTTGCCTATCTCGGATTATAAAAAGAAATGATTTTTTGAAAATAAGGCTAGGTTATTAAATATTACCAGACGTCATTTTAGTCAATCTTTTGAACAAATAAAATACAAATCTTATCGAAATTTATCACTTTATATGGTACTTTTAAAACATATTATTTAAAAAGACTTACAGCTATATGTCCGATTCCTCCGTTTCCTGCACACTTTCTAAAACGCAAACTTCCATCATTAACGTCATACATAATAATGTAACTACCCGCCGCATACACAACAGTGTGGTTGTCTGCGGCACATATATTGAACAGTTTTGAACAGCAATCATAACCGAAAGAATGACTATGGTATTTATAAGGAATTTCAATAAAAACTACAGTTATCGTCATAATTATTTATATGCTTTTACATATATCAACTAAAATACCTTACTAGTTCTATAAGTTATATCAGGACTATAGTGATTGAAGTTGATTTGATTTAACTAATCGGAAATATTATGTTTATAATTTGAGTGAGTACTTGTGGGTTTTCTAATAATAAAATCAAAAAACTCAATTCTACAAAAATATAATTAAAAATTTTGCATAATATTTTGGGGCATACTAGTTGCGTCCCGTGTTAACAAGCCTGCTGTACTAGTTAAATCCCAGAAAAAAAAAACATTTTCCTTCACATTTTTACAGACTTAGGACTATCTAATAATATCTAGTTATTACAGGCATGGTTAAAAATGTTTTTTTCTAATGTTTACTATTTTATTTTCGTGATTTAAAATCGTTTGTTGTCTAGTTGTTAATAGGGTTTTTAATTAATAATTGGATTGAAATTTATAAGATACCGATTTAACAAATTCGTAGCAATCGATTTCTCCCAATATTTTTTCCTTTACGGAATCTTCCATATATGTATAGGTACATTTTCTTCTTCTTCCCTCTGGACTTCTCATTTTAATATAAACGTCAATTTGAATATTTTTTAAAATGTGAATAAATTGAAATATATTTGGGTGAGCAGAATAAAACATAGAATTGACGTGTGAATAAAAGGATTCACATGCGTTTGTAGTTCTTATTGTAATTTTGGAGGGAACTTTGCGTTAGGACGAATATAATTTTTTAATAAATATTACGTAAATTTTTGTAATTGTTCGTCATCTGATTGAATACTCATCAAATCATTTGTAAAACAGTTTTCAACTTCGTTTGGTGGTAAGAATGGAAGTCCAAAAAAAATTTTTAGGTAATCATTTAACTCTTCGTTTTTTTTTTTATAATCACCACTTATTCCTAGATTGTAGATCTTCATCAATTTTGGCTTAGATGAAATCTTCAACCTTTAATATTTATTTGTGACCAAACTGTTAATAGAGCTGTAGGAATTTAAAATAGAGCTGTACTTCAAAATAAGCATAAACAATTTCAGGTGTAAAATTGAAATTTCGTTTATTGCGTTCATTGAGAATATGTGTAAAAGTTTGTGAATAACACTCTGTACTTTTAGAAAGTAGCAAACAAAATATAATAAGAATATAGTGATTGTTGTGAGTAATATGAATAGTGAATATTTGTGTAAACATTTTACAACAACTTTTAAATGTACCATCCACATAAATCGTATTAGATTTACAAAAACATTTTAAATTTTCAGTGGTTGTAAATATAATTATGTTATTTACACTGTCATTAATTAATAAAGTCTTCTTCGCAATTTGTTTTATTTTAAAATCGTTTAATGTTTTATGAATATCGCTTAAACTTTTAAGAATTAAATTTAAAATAAAAATTTTAATTAGAGTGCAATGTTTCTATATCATTTTTTAATTAAATTAATTATACAATAACTTAGATGGCCTTTCACAAGGATTTTCTTGTGCTTTTCTTTTTAAAGAATTACTCACTGTCTGCTTGATTAAAATATTTGCTTCATGAAGGTTCATAATTGCGTGAGATGTTTTTTTCAATAATTATTTAATTTTCACTTTTATAAAAAAATTCACATGTTCTTTTTTACACATTGTCATCGTTTTTTCATCATTTTTTAGACATTTATGAAATGAAAATTTAAAACTATCAATAACATTAATGTGCTTGCCTTTTTCACTAAACATAGTATTACGGGACTTGTCCATTATGTATAGAATGTAAGCACATACTAGTGTGGTATATCAGTGTAGTTCAACGCATTTTATTACTACGATAAGATATTATTATTATTATTATACCTAATCAGTGTATTTAAATTTTCAACGGAATGTATGTGATCTATATTATATTCGTACTTTATATTATTACTACGAAACGATAAATAAAAATACGAAAATAAAAACGGACTTAATTCGAACACATCATTTTACACGTCCGGACCCAATTTGGACGAAATATTTTATTCACACGGACCCAATTCGTACAAAATTTAAAACTAATATTATTTTCGTACCCAACTCGGATGCAGCTTGATATTTACAAGAAAATTATAAATAATAAAAAATAAATTAAAATATTTCACTGATTTGACATATTTCTAAATGTTATATTTCGTGAAATTTTCAAACATTAATTAGGATTATTGAATATTTAAGGGTTTTC
>JAIPRL010005803.1:18983-30254 GCA_025469235.1 Pemphigus obesinymphae
ATAATAGTAGATCATCCAAACTGTGTTCCTATTTTAGGGTTAAATACTTGTATAAGTTTAAATCTAGTACAAAGAATTAATCAATTAAATATTAACAAATCAAATAAACTTGATAAGTTTATTTGTACAAATAAAGAGGTGTTTGAAGGTTTAGGCATTTTTCCAGACATAGTAAAAATTAAAGTAATTGATGGAGTAGTTCCAAAAGCAAATCCCCCGCGTAGAGTACATTAGCGATAAAAACAAGATTAGAGCAAACTTTAAAAACACTTACTGATAAACAAATTATAGAACCAGTAAATGAGCCTCTAGAGTGGGTTAATAATATTGTAATAGTAGAAAAACCAAACAAAACACTTAGAATTTGTATTGATCCCAGTGAATTAAATAAGTACATAGTACGAGAATTTTATCCAAATCCTACTTTAAAAGAAATAATACCTAAACTAACTAATAAAAATATTTTTGTGATTTTGACTTAAAAGATGGGTTTCATTAAATAAAGTTAGATAAAGAATCCAGTAATTATTGTATATTTAGCAATTCTTTTGGATGTTATAAATTTTTGAGAGCTCCGTTTGGATTAGCTTCTATAACAGAAATATTCCAGAAATTAACTAATAAATACTTTGGGGATATAGACAATGTAATGGTTTATTTTGATGATATAATTTGTGCAAAAAATACTAATAAAGAAATGGATAAAACCGTAAAAGAAGTCATAGCTAGACCAAAAAAATATAACATTAGTTTTAATTCAAATAATATAAAATTTTACCAAAATGAAGTAAAATATTTAGGATTATTGTTTTCTAAGGAAGGAATGACACCTGATAATGATCGCATAATAGCGATAAAAGAGTTGGGTATACCAAAAAATGGAAAAGAATTACAACAAATATTAGGAATAATTAATTATCTTAGGAAATTTATTCCAAATTTATCTGAAATAAGCTCACCATATAGGGAACTTTTAAAAAAGAATGTAATATGGCATTGGACTGATAAAAATACAGAATTACTAAATAAAATTAAAAATTTAATATCAGAAGCTTCATTGTTGAATAATTTTGATATAAACAAGAAAATAGTTTTACAGTGTGACAGTTCTTAAAATGCACAAGGATGTTGTTTATTACAAGATAGCAAGCCAGTGGCATTTGCATCTAGGTCATTAACATCAACCGAATCAAATTATGAGCAAATAGAAAAATAACTGTTATCGGTGACATTTGCTCTTTCTAAATTTTATAATTATATATATATGGGAGTAAAATAATTGTTAATAATGATCATTTGCTTTTAGTTTCCTTAATGAAAAAACCAATTGATAAAATAAAAAATAACCGTTTGAGAAGATTAAGAATAAAAACTTTACCATATACATTTAATTTAGAATATGTCCCAGGACCTAAATTATTCATTGCAGATCTATTATCTAGAAATATACCCACACAGCACAAATTATTCAATGGATATCCATTGAATATACAAAATAACCATACAATGTCTTATCTAGGAATGTGTTTGGATGGATATCCATTGGATATGTTAAATAGCCATACAATGTATTATCTAGAAATCTAGAAATGAGTCCGGATGGATATCCATTGAATATGTCAAATAGTCATTCAATGGATTATCTACAAAGAAACGTTTATCGATATCTATTGGATATATCATATAACTATATAATGTTAAATGTTAATACAGGTAATGATCATCTATTGATATTATAACCATGTAGAAAAAATATGTTTCATAGCAAATTACGTAGGTAATATAATTTGTACAGCACAATAATTATCCATCAGATATCCATTGGATATGCGAAATAACCATACAACTCCATATTTATATCGTGTAGCCTTTGATTGAAATGAAGTTTTCAAGAGAGTTAGAAAATACTGATTTATCTACACACATTTTAGGAAAATATTGAAAATTTTAACCCTTCCGCGTGCATAATACAATTTTCTATTTTTAATAGAAACTCAGATTTTTACTAACAGATTGTAAATATTAATAAATGTTTGCAAGTTTTATTGCATAAGCTATTACACACCGGAAAGATAAATTGAAAATCATTATCAGAAAAAGTAATAATCATAATGTTTATGGCTGAAAAATTACAAGTATTTCGGCTATCGGAGGTTGCCCGTTATCGACAGAGTTTATATACACTGACATCTTACATAATTTTGACTTGGTTAGCGTAGCACACTCGGTCTGTAGTTGTATAAGTATGTAGGTAGGCAGTTCGATTCCCGTTCCCTGTGCAAAAACTTTAGGGGTGCTCGTTGTCGTATGTGCGCTACGCCACGGCGGCGGTCAGTCAGGGTAATGTCACCTGCCGGAGCATGCGGGGGGTGTCATCGTTGTCATTTTTTTTCACTTTATTAATATATTATTTTTATAACCTTGTTTCTATACTGCATCTTGTCTCATTTGTGTACAGTTTTATTTTTATCCATTGAATATTGTTTAAAAATATCCATTAGATATTGCTTGTGGATATCCATAAATGACCAAAAAGTGGACATTTGGATATCTAATAAATATCCCTTTGATATACAAAAATATCCATTGGATATTTAGGATATCTACAGAGTATATCCATTGTATATTCATGAGAAATATTTGTGCTGTGTGGGTAGTACATAGGCCTATTAATGATGATTCAGAATTGACTGAAACAGTGCATACTGTACAAGTATCTCCAGAATTATTAATATCCGGTGAAAAGCTTAAACTATATCAAAAAGAAACTCAAGACGATGAGATATTATCTAGAGTTATTAAATACTATAAAGAGGGATGGCCTAAAAATTTAGCTAAAAACATTAATGGAGAAATAGAACATTATTTTAACAACAAATTGGATATTACCGTACAAGATAGTTTAGTATATTTTAATAATAAAGTAATAATTCCAAAAAATTTAAGAAAAACCATACTTCAATTACTACATGAAACATATTTAAGTGCTCAAAAACAAAAATTTTTAGCCAAGTCAATAATTTATTGGCCTGGTATTAATTTAGATATAATAAATGTTCTGGAAAATTGTAATACTTGCCAGAAATTTAGAAGAAATCAAATTAAACAATCTTTAAAAATCATGAAATTCCAAAATTACCATTTATCAAAATAGGATTGGATTTAGCAGAGTTTAAAGGTTTATACTATTTAGTAGTAGTAGATTATTACTCTCGATGGCTGGAAATAATACAAATAAAGCAAAAAGACACCGTGACTATAACATCTAAGTTAAAATCATTGTTCAGTAAAATTGGTATTCCAATGGAAATAGTTGCTGACAACATGCCATGTGGTAGTGTTGAATTTCAAAGATTTGCTAAGAAATGGGAGTTTGAGGTAAAAACTTCGAGTCCTCATTATCCGAAGAGTAAAGGTCTTGCTGAAAAAGGAGTAGAAATAGCTAAAAAAAACAATACAAAAAAGTAATGAAGATAAACAGGATCTTGAACTCTATCTTTTAAATTATAGAAATTCTAAGGTAGCAAAACTAGATTACATACCTGCACAGTTATTACTAAATCATAGTTTACGTAGTAAAATACCATATACATTTAATAATATGATACCTAAGTTAAATTTAGATGCATATAAACATATGATGAAAAATCAACAAAAACAAAAAATATATTATGACAAAAATGCTGTAAAGAAAGAAATTGGATATAATAAGGGTAATAAAATCTATGTACAAAACTATAAAACTAAAATTTGGGAGAAGGGTAAAATTGTTGAAAAACTGAAAAGTCCTAGATCCTATTTGATTTTCAAATCTTGCGTAGATTGCTGTGCATGCAATTTTAACACACTGCATATATTTATGTTGTATTATAACACTGGTATCTATTTTGCTGTATTTGTTTTTTCCCCTTCATCGCATGCACCGGATTCAATTAGGACATAGTGTTAAACATTACTTACATTTAATGGATCATCCGATACTTGAATGTAAGTAAAATTTACATCTCTGTGGACATTTTTTGATAATTCCAGATCACACGCTATTGCTTTACTTTTAAAGCTGTAGATTAAATCTAAGTTTTCTGCACAAGTTGTACAAATATATTGATGAAATTCATCACCCACTTTCACCTGAAACGCCATAAAGTATTAGTTTTTCAATTGCTATTTATATTTAGACAAAGTATATCTAAAGTAATATACAAGGGTAGTCAAATATATGTCTAAAAGTTTTATACAACAAGATGTATAAATTACATATAATAGATACTATACCTACCTATGTATTATGAACTATTAAGTAATAATATGTAGATATGTATATAACTAAATATCAGAAAATAAATTATAAAATTTTATAATTTTTATTACTTTACTATCCGTTTGCGCAAACTGACAGAGTAAATTATTTACGTTAATAGGTATGTTGTTATTTGATCAAATTTTTGTTCAGTCCCAATTTAACACTAGCAGAAATGTCATATATTTCTGAACAAGAGCTCTCTATTATCATGGTGTGTATAAATTAAAAAAGACAGTTAAAATTAAATAAAATACATGAAAAATAATAAATAAAAAGAAGTGTGATAAAGTGAATACATCATGATATATATCATTTTCAAGACGCTTTGTGTGCCAAAAACCCAGTTATTCGATTACACGCATGGGAAAAATGTGTAAACTAATAAAATTGAGCAGGTTTTTTCAGATACCGCCCATACTTGTGCAGTCCAAAATTTACATGCACAGTTAGTTTGCACAGTCCTACTAAACTTAATTAAACATGTAAATGGGCCTTCAAAGAAGAATTTAGAAATAAAAAAGGTATTAGAATATTGATAACCAGACAGCTTGGCATCCCAATGAAAAAATCTATTGATTCAATTGACAATTCACAAATTACTATAAGGTTATGCTAGGGTAACATACATTACAACAGCATGTATTCATTTATAATACCTATAGGTAATTGGTTTGTTTATACAATTATAATTAGAAGTTTTTCTATTCCAAAATTAAATTTTAATGCTAGTGAATATTATGACATAATTAACTGGAAATCCACGATAATCACGTCTCTACACTTAATAAACTTACCACCGATGAAGTTGGAAATCTAATTGTTGATAAGGATAGTGACAACAAATTGTTAAATATTATCTCGTTTCCATGACATACGCAAGCGATAGAAAGGTAAGTTAAAATAGTTACCGAAGCTTCTTCAAAAGTTATTGGTTCACAAGCTAGAGACGGTTTTATTAAAGTAAATTTAAACTCTAGAGAATTGACGCCTTCATTTGATACCAAAAACCAATTTAATTAATAAAATTAATATATTTGTTTATTTCTTTTAAATATATTACGAATATTATTTTTATTATAATATTATTGTTTTTAATTAATTCATTTGTAAACTATAGGATGCGTAGGTGGGACAAAGTGTTTGGTACAATGAGTTAAAATAAAATAATAAAAAATACTTATAATTTTATAAAAATAACATTTATTAGCGGCATTAGATCCACTGGTGCAAATTTTTGTTAATAATAGGTATACCTAAGAAAACAAACAATTATAGGTACTTTCGGTAGAGGACAGAAAATCAAAATATATTTAAAAACCAAAATAGTCGGTGGTACCTGAGCTATGTTAGATATATATTTTTTTGCTATAAGAATTTGAATAAAAAATGTTAATATTTGATCCCCTTTAAGGAGTAGTAAAGGGCAGAAGATGTCGGGAAAAAAAAAATATCAAAATATATATGAACACCTATAACCTATAACAAATATTTTTCATTATTACGATTAATAATTTTACATTTTAAAATTTGTCCTTATAGTAACGCTCCACCCTAATACATACCATTTTATACATTATATACTAGAATAATAAAATTTTCATGAAAAAATATTTAGATGCATAATTTATATTAGTAGTAAGCGATTTGAAAATTATATTCCATCTGGGGGCGAATGTTTCGAATGCAGCATATTTAACAAATCTAGATATAAAAGGGTTACAAAAAAATTCCCAAATAATGTCCAAATTAAATTTGGTGGGTTATTATTATTATTATTATTTATGCCATAATTATATTTTTATCATTAATAATTTGGGAGCCATAAAAATGTAGTGAGTAGACAAAGAAGTTAAGTAAAAGTAGATCCTCATGGAATATATTTTAGGTATATAATATATTAGTACAATAATGAAGAAAACTACTATTTTAGATATTAATATAAGTACAATGTACATACACATTGAAAATAGTATATACAGTTATTGAAATAATGCAATCTAGGTGTCTAGATAACCCAGAAGTACAAAATACTGTATTAAATAGGTATAAGCATATTAATTAAGTGGTTAAATACTAATTACAGATGTAGTGTGTGGTTCGTAGTCAAAAATATCCACTAATTCTATTTTTTGTTTGATTGTATATATGTCGTATAATACTGAAACCATAACATTAGAATAGTTTTTATTTTTAATATTAAGAAAAATACATTTTTTTATCATTATAATTGAAAGATATCAACATAATAAATGTAATAATTATTTATATAGTATCACATTGTACTGTTTTAGTACTTTGTAGTTTTATCATTATACAAAATATGGTTAATTGGGTTGAAGTCTGTCTTTTGGGTGATAACGAAAAAAAATGTATAACATCGTTTAAATGACACATAGGTTTTTTGTTTGTATACTGTACTGCAATTAAAAAGTGTACCGCCGTCATCACGTTCACATCAATAAATAAATTTAAGTACCCAAAGCCATGCTCGTACGTGAAAAAGAGGAGGGCGGAAAATGAGAAAATCAAAAATTCAACCATCGGATATTTTTTACGATTAGTATATATAAAAAAAAAATCCTTTGTCATTTTTCAATATTATGAAATTTTTTCGTCAGTATCCAAAAGCCAGACTTAACCCATACGTACAATTTTTACGACAAAAACAAAATCCTTTATAAACATACTAAATAACTAAAATCATATATAAGTACCACTAAAGAAGTGCAGTAGTGAATTTTTTCAACGATTGTTGTAGAGTTCTTGACATTTTGACCGATGTGCACTGTAACGTTGGTGGAGCCGAGACATAAACGACACAAGTTCGATTTATCTTCAGCTTTTTCGCCTTTATTTTCGAGGTTTTTGTCTCCCATAATATTAAATAAACGATAAGTTCAGAATGTAATAGCAGTTTATATTACAGATTATGAAATAATTAAAATAATTTTAAATGACAAAAAAATGACCGGGATGAAATGATTATGAGTAAAGTTGTTATCCGGTGAACTCGATAATCAACGATAAACAACTGATAATGGATGTTTGCAGTGTGACCAATAATAACGTAAAATATTCCGTGTTGACGATTTATATGGATTTAAATAATAATAATTATAACTAGATTATAAATTATGACCGAAAATGTAAACTGAAAATTAAAACAATATACTAAAATATATTATAGAATTAATATATTCTATTATAATTTAATAAAAAGTCGTTCATAATATTCTCTTTGAGCATATTACAAACTACGTAAGCAGTACATGTAGTTATTACGTCTTGTAAATCATAAAGTACGAGTACCTATCTATAGTAGGTACCTACTCTATAATATCATGGCTTATAGTGCATACAATTTTTATTGTTTTTATTATAATATCAATTACTCTATGGTGTACATTTGTAACAAGTCCAAACTTTTTTTAAATAATAAAATAAGTATTTTTAAGTTTTCGGATAGAAAATTTAAACTCTCGCATCATTATTCAGATGTGAGAGCAGGCATTTAGATTGCATATATAGGAATATTTTGAGGCCGTTTTTGCAAAAATCAGTATGGGGAGATAACAACAAAACTATTTTTAATTATAGACTAAGACACGGGCGTAATTTCAGTTTTTTCTCCGGTTGTGCAAACTTTTAGGCAGGCAAATTAAAACATTTTACCGGGTCATTTTTAAAACAAAGTGATTATAGCTAGGTATATATAAGATGTATATACTATATAGGATATACAGAATTTTTCCGAAATAAACACACAAAATTCGTACATATACTGATTGGATTGATCCAACGACGAAAATTTTGAAATTTTTTATCTACCTTTAAAACGTAAGTTTTTGATTTTTTATTCATTGTATTTTGATATAAGTGTAAAAATAAAATATACACAATGATATTTCTTGCAAAATTCTCATACGAATCGATATGTCGCATCATTTTCGTCCATTTGTAACGTTTTGAAGCTCAATGTAGCCATCATAATGAAAAAAATGATGTGACATTTGATTCGTATGAGAAATTTGCAGAATTTATTGTGTATAATTTATTTATTGATGTCATTTATGAATGTATTTCATGTATGGCTTAAGCTATAGCTTTATTAAGCTGGAGTGTAGTACTTCAGTGTAGCTTAAATTCTTCTGGATATTTCAATGTATTTAAGTGATACCCTCAACAAAGCTGCACAGTGTTTTCCTCTAAGTTATTCCACGGACGTTCTAAAATAATTGTGTAATCTATGTACTTTTTTTTTTTTTTTTTTTTATAAATATTAAGTTAATTTTTTTATTTATTATGTTTTTATTATATTATAGGTAGGTTCTTCGTTTTGTTTAATATTAATTATTAATTTTTAATTTTAAATACGAATATTTTTATATTAATTATTAAATTCATGATGAATAAGGTAAGTACCAAGTATACTATAAGGTTGATAAACGAAACCGATTAAAAATTCATTTTCATCCCAAATAATGAAATGATATAATCGGTTTCTGTAAATTCGTAACTTTTGTGGACGACCTAATTGTTCAATAAAATTAATAATGTTTTTATCAATCACTTGATGATGATGAATTTGACGAATATTGAGGAAATATATGGTACTATGTTATTCATAATTAATTGTAATGAAATGTGAACAAATTTTTAAAATATCATTTTACAATAAAAATTGCTCAACAAACTAATAATTATTTGGAAAATAAAAGATAAATGATGGATAAGCCATACATGAAATACCGGTCCTTAGTTAATTAACACATAAGATATTATGTTATTTTAATAAATCTCAATTATTCATTTTGTATTTCTTCCCAATAGATAAGTATTTAGATGAACATGACTTATAGTTTTACGAAAAATTTGAAACATACAGTAATTCTTTATTTCGAACATTGTGATTTTTATTTTTAATGTAATATAGCTAAGTAGGCAAGAGTAAACAAGTATTACTTTTATAATTTGTTTCAATCTTATTTAAACATAAATAGTAAAATACTTTATTCTCTTTCTCTACTTTATTTATTTGTTTATTATTATTCTTTGTTTTATTCTTATATATTAATGCAAAATGATTTTTATATCCACATGCATTAGGTATAGTTTTTATTATATGCTGGAAATTCATTAATGCTGTGTACTTTACCACACTTGTAACAGTTAAATTTGTATGTTTTTATAATACCATTTTCTTTGAATTTTCTCTATAGTCTTGTATAATCATCTCACATTGCTGTTGCTGGTTTCTCACTGACCATCTTGTTAAATCGAATTTGTTCTTCTTTTTATTTTCAATTAAATTGATTTCATTTTTATTTTATTTTACTAGTATTTTTCTATTAATTTCTGTTTGTTCAGTTGCTTGACAATGACGCATCATTTTATCAAGATTCAAATCTTCACGTAATAATTTTGATTTTTCAATGACACCAAGAAAAGTTTGTGTTCACAATAATTTACTTTCTGCCTTCAAAAAAAAAAACAAATTTTAATCAGATTTTTTAAGTCAGCGTAGAATTTATCAAATGCTTCACTAGATTTCTGTTTACTCATAAAAAATCCACTAGTGTTTCATTATCTCGTTCCTTTTTTGTGTGCAATACTTTTCTAATTTTTTAAAAATAATTTCAACCGATTCTTTCTTGGGATTGACATCAAATTTTCTGTATATCTTAACCCCATCACTGCCTTTTAAATTCAATAATCGTGCTACCTGTACTTTTGCTGGTTTTTCCGTTGTTTCCATATCTTCGAAAAATACCACGACAGCCTCCTTAAACAATTTATAATTTTCAGCAACCTTGCCTGTTAATTTTATAACTTCTGGTTTATTAAATTCCATGATTAATACTCTAGTTAACACTTGAATTCTTTTAATTGTTTATCTTTTCTAATAGCATAAACTACAATAAGCTTGTGACTGCACCATGTTTAATTATGTTCTCCACATAATATATAAATTAAATTTAGGAACGTTAATAATTAGGAAGGATAATAAATTACGTTAAAAAAACAAATTACTTTTAATTTACAATAAGAAGTTTATTAACGAAAAGCACATTATTAATAATGAATAATAATAACATTGTTTGAAAAACTGACTGTTCGGCACAAGTTTAAACTACGCACGCGGTCACATGCAGTGTCGTAGTAACGGGAGGAGGGGAGGGGGTTTGGGCAACTCCCCCCCAAATTTTCAATGTTTAGAATAAATTGAATTAAAAAAACATGATATCAGTTAAAAATATTATTAATAACTATATTTTTAATATATTTTCAAGTATTTCGTACAAAATTACGTGTTTCAAAACAGTACCTAATATAAAAGCGTTTGAACAATATTCCAGAAATTATTTTTATGTAATAGATAGTATAAAAGCATAACCGCAGGCGGTTGACTTTATATGTTTGATATTTGTATTTCATATTATGGATTTTGTTTGTCATTTATTTCACTGTCGTCGTGTGATTCGATAATCGGCGTGGACTGCAGACGGTAGGATTATCAAGTAAGTAAAATATTATACAATTTTAAATCTACTCCTGGCGATTTATTCGAGTGCGTTATTATATATATATATATATTTTTTATAATATATTGTTATATTTTATGATATATATTTTATTTTATTTCATTTAAAAATACATATGGTACCTATATTATAATAAATAATATCAGATAAGTATGTATAGGTATAAGTAGGGCTGCGCGATTATTCCGATTAATATAATATTAATATAATCGATTAATCGATGTTTTTTAAAAGAAAATCTTAATCAATTAATCGAGCATCGATTAATCTTCATGATACATCGATTATCGATACATCGAATAATCGATTAATTGATATATCGAATCATCGATTAATATACGGTATACCCCCGTATACACCACTGATTATATAATTAGGTATATTACGTTTTATGATAATCTAACAGTTGAATAAAAGCAAACTATA
>JAIPRL010005804.1:0-30250 GCA_025469235.1 Pemphigus obesinymphae
TGTTTTAATTGTTAATAGTTTAATAATAGTTAATTTTTAATTTTATTTAATTTAAGTTGTATAGTTTATATATATCTCATTAATCTATGTAAAAAATTGCCTGTTGGGGCGTAAATAAATAAATAAAAAAATAAATAAAAAAAATACTAGGGAGTCCTGCGGTGGAAAGAGTGTATTCGTTACGGACGTAAGTTGGGAGACCGAGGATGGTTCTAATACCGATGGTTTGGACCGCCTCAATTTTCTTCCACAGAGTTTTGCTAATAAGTGGGGCTCAGGACGCTCCGGCGTAGGTTAGAATAGGAAGGACGTACATTTTAAGTAGGTTTAAGCGGTTTCTAGCGGGAATAGGGCTATTGCGGTTAAGGAGAGGGTATAACATACCGCGAGTCCTAACGGCCTTTTTGATGGTGTTACTGATGTGGAGAGAGAAGTTAAGTGTACGACCTAGAGTAACACCCAGGTATTTTACATGGGTGGCCCAGGGAAGAGAGTTTCCGTTTAGGGAGAGTAGGGGAAAGTTATTGTGCCGTGAGTGGCTAAACATGACTGGTACTGTTTTGTTGAAATTTATGGATAGACGCCATTTGCTGAACCAGTTAGAAGCGAGGTGGATTTGCTTCTGGAATCGGATCATTGCCATATGAGGGTTGGTGTTACTGGTTAGAAACATGGTGTCATCCGCGAAAAGCGATACTTGGACCTGGCGAAGGATGGGAATATCATTTGTATAGATTGGGTATAGGGTGGGTGCCAAGCAGGAACCATGTGGGACACCAGCCAGAATAGGGCGAGAGGAGAATTCAGCTCCGTCGATCTTGGCAGAGAAAGTGCGGTTATGGAGAAAGGATTGAATAATTTTTATATTTGGCGGGATGTTCATTTGGGTCATTCTATAAATCAGGCCGTCGCGGTCATGCCAAACTCGGTCGAAAGCTTTTTTGATGTCTAGGAAGACCATGGTGGTATGAATGTGGCTGTTTATGTTTGATGTTAGTTGGTCGACGAGTTTGACGAGTTGCTGGGTGGTGGAGTGTTCGCGCCTGAAAGCTGCTTGTTCCGGGATTATTTTATCTATTATCTGAGTTTGAACCGTTCATTGTCAAATCTCCCAGTATTTACAATCTTGTGGTGTAGTATGACCTGTGTGGTGGTGTCGATTTTAATGTTTCCGTTTCCTTATTTGTATGTAGTCGATATTTTTGGTCTGTTGTTTTGAGTGTGTAGTAAGATGTAGTTGATGTCTTTATTGGCATTTATAGTTTATTATTGTCGCTCATCAACCTTTATTATTTCTTCTACACGTTATACAAAACAGGTTAGTTAAGTTGATTCTAATAATCACGCACTCTCTTGTTATTTTAGTGTCAGTATTCTTCGGTCTTCTTTATTGATCGTCTATTTTAACAGATAGATCGAGCCACCAATATTCCGGGGATCGGTCTGTACATTGATCGATTATTGTTGTGTTCTGAATTTAGCGATTCCCTAGATTCGCCTGAACGAATCGCTATTGTTTTCTTCTGATTGTTGATTTATTGGTATATATGGGTAATTGTTGGTTTTGGGCCGTTACGAAATAAAATCAATTATAACACTCTCTAGTCCGATAGACCGAAACGCAGGCAGACACAAATATATAATAAGATGCCTAAACTTATGTTAATAAACCTGAAACTAAAAAATGTAATCCCCTGGAAAAGATAATAAATATATTAATAATATAATTTATAAAATAATCAAAGATAGAATGTGATATTATGTCAAATTCATATTAGTAACAAACCATTTCATATGGTCAACAAATACTTCAAGATAAGTGAGTATCAAATATGGAAAAATTTGATAAAATAAGTATACATTATTTTGAATTGGCAAAATTATAGTGCGACATGGATACAAAAAGTATTAAGAAATTACAGACGTTTTCCAAAATAGTTTAAATCAACTAATATAATACATTAAATCAGGGCTTAGAACCAAATTTAAAAAATCATAGTTTGAAACGGAAATATGTTTTAAGAAAGATGTCACTTCGTTTTATATTATATTTTTTTATATAACTGTCACCTATTTCTTAACGATACATACCTGTATTGTATAAAAAAAAAACCATGCAATTTTCAAGGACAATTTTTTTTTTAATCGGTTATAATTGTTTTAGTTCTAGTTTTAACGTAGACGCCACACTTTTCATTGGACTGTGTAACGTAATTTTTCTATATTGCCCATTAGCTATACAAAGACAACAAATGCGGGTATCACAATGTCTCAAGAGGACTACTAGCTCAAAAACATGTCTACGCAGAATGACGACAATTAATTCCCAGGGGTTTAAAAATATAAACACTTATTATATAATCAAAAGTTAACAACCTTTTGGAGGGAATGTCATATCCTTTTTATAAAATAATGTATATAAAAAAGTTACAGCCGTTTAAAATACTAAAAAAAAAAAATGGTTTTTTTTAATATTAGATTGTATGCTAAATATTTAGTTTATTGAAAAAACGATATGACATTCCCTCCAAAATGTTGTCATCTTTCGATATAATAAAATTAATTTTTGCTCTTAAGCCACTATGAAGCGAGAAATCGTAATTTGGTGTAGACTTGTTTATTTTTAAGAAATATCGCATTATTACACAACAACAAAAAATGGTATTGACACAAGACTATTTTTAATTAGTTTTAAAATATATTTAAAGATATTCAAATTTTTGGATTTTCATTTTTCTTAAAATTTCACAAAAATTACTTACAGAAAACCACTTAAAAATTTGGTATATGACATCCTATTGATCTATTCCGGGCAACCATTTTGTGTTTCCAACAATGATTTGAGGTATTTTTGATATATCTGTAAGTATGCCTCTTTTTTCTGTATATTTCGAATTCTATTTCTATAAAAGGGAATGTATACGCGCCGAACGACTCAGTAATTGTTTAACACTGAAAATGAGAACATTGTGTTCGAAATACGTATTTGTTAAATAAAAACAAATTATTTTGTAGAAACTGGGTATTTATATATATATCAATAACTCTACAAGTAACTCAACACCAAAATATTTTAAAAAATGAAAATAAAAATACAATATTACCATTGCTTAAATAATTTAAGTTAAAATAGCAATCTTCTGTCTGTACTAAACATAATGATATAATAAAATGAAACATAATACTTTTTATAACAATATATAATAATAATAAATATTATTATTATTTATTTGATAAAACCCAATATGGCGCAAGTACAACGCACGAGTATTGCGTATATTATTATTTGACAAATCCACGAAACCCCGAAAATGAATAATGTAATTTTATTTCGCATTAAAGTATAATTTCGTACGGAAGAATAACGACAAATAAAATATAACACATTATTGTATTATATTATATGCTGTATTGTACGGTGTATTCAGACTGTCGTCGGCTCGACTTGACACGTACCTATACGTCTATTCTGTGTAGTAGAATATGATATTATTTATTTATACGATGAGGGACTACCGAATGAACAAAAAGTATTCAATTTGTAATGTATCTTTTATATTTTAAGTATACGCAAACTATTCGTATGAGCCGAATGTCGAAAATAAAAATAGAACGTCACTGCGGCTGTCGGCAGGATATTATAATATAATATTATTTTTGGCAAAAGTGCAGTCTCCCGAAAAAGATAATAATAATAATAATATTATTATTATCTTTTTATCATTATTATTATTATTTTCATCATCATTGTCATTTTCGGTATATTATGGCGTCCCGGTGGCACGACCACACGTCCGTGTCCAGAAGAGTCGAACTCGTCCGGTTGCGGAACAAGCTGTCGCGGCCCAACAGATCGCGAGTGAAAACCTACAACACTGCGAACGTGTGGAAGAACGTTTTGGACGACGTGTGCGATCAGTGTTCGTTACACGGCCTTAACCACATCATCAGAAAGGACCGAAGCACCGGAGAAAAGTCAGAATCAAATACTTGTTTCCATATTTTTTATTATTTATTTTTAAATTACTATAATATTACGTTGAGCCTTTTTTTTAGGAGTGAGGTGTGGACGATGCAACCGCTCCCCTCCTCCTCCGAATTTGCAAAAACTACGAACGATAACATTGGCTCAATGGACCATTATTAAGAGAACGCTACACATCCGATTTCTAATATAGGAAATTTTTACGAAATTTGAAAATAAATTAAAATATTTGAATATATTTTTAAATTACTTTAAAAATAGTCTCGTTTACATATCATTTACAATTATCGTACAATCACAATATTTGTCAAAATATTTGTTTACATTATCTGGTGACTGATGGAGCCGATTTTTGGTGTATACGTTTTTACACGTTTCATGAGTTGTTGAAAAAAAATGTATGTATCGATATTTTATAACAG
This sequence comes from Pemphigus obesinymphae, assembly GCA_025469235.1. Taxonomy (NCBI): domain Eukaryota; kingdom Metazoa; phylum Arthropoda; class Insecta; order Hemiptera; family Aphididae; genus Pemphigus; species Pemphigus obesinymphae. The sequence goes on from JAIPRL010005804.1 coordinate 4,408, forward strand.
CTCATAAAACGTGTAAAAATGCATATATCAAAAACCGGCCATTAGTCACTAGATAATAGCTATAATCTGTTTTTTGTTTCGTGTTTCTAACACGTTTGTAAGTTGATAAAAATGAAAAATGCCAATGCAAGTTGTTCATTGAAATATGGTCGGTGTGGAGTCCTCTTAAATCATTGACATTAGATTGTCACCAAATTGACATAATAATATGGTAAGGTGCGGGACACTTATATAAGACCGTTTGAGATGATAAGATCCATATGCATGCGATGAGAATTATATTATATAGGATCGATTTCAAAAATAAACTTAATGATAATATAGCCAAAATAGTGAACAATAAAGCCAAATATTTTTTAATTTAATAACAATTTTTAACAAGGACAATATTTAATATTAAAATATCAAAAACATTTTTAACTTTAGTACTTACATACACAACTTACCAATTTTTAATAATTGACATTTTAACATATTGAGACGTTCATAATTCGATTATTTATTACATTTTGTATTTGATGTAATAAACTTTGAAAATAACATTTTAATAATATTAATTCAAAGTACCAAATACCATTAATTGATTTTTTATTTTGTTGATTAATGTACAAAATACATATGCATACCAAATATCAAAAATTAACTTTTTAATTTTTTCATTAAAAATTAATTATATATATATACATACTCGGTTTTTAATTAACCGAGAATGGAATAGGATTTACAAATTTCAACTTTTAAAATCAAATAGTTAAGTAATGAAATAATTATTAACTTTTGACTGTTAAAATAGTGTTATAATTAACTTAACTTTAACTAATTAATTTCATTATAAACTTTGCCCATCTTTGTCAACAAGTTTAAATTTTTGTAATAGAATAGTAAAGAAAATTATTTAAAAATAATAATAATAATATAGTGGTTTGGGGAAGATAATATTATATATATATATATATATATATAAAGGAAAAAAATGTTTTTTTAAGAAGACGCTACACCAACATCAATGATTTTCAGTGTTTTTATTTACAAAAAACTGTTAAAACAGAGTATTAAACTAATTTTAGAGTTAAAATACCTATTATAAAATCGATAAAAGACAATATTTTTGAATGAATTTTATTTTAAAGATTTTTAATTTACTATATTATTAAAAAGTTATTAGGCTCAAAAATGTAAAAAAAATCAAATTTTTTAAACTACAATAATTTTTTTAATTAATTTATGAGTTAAATTAATGAGTTAAAACCGAAATTGGGCTAACTCAATAATGTTGTCCGTTATTGATTTGAAATATTTTTGAGTGAATATATTTATTTTAATAAATATCGTGATTAAACAACAATAAAAAATGCCAGATAAACGGAACTAATTTCAAATTACTTTTAAGTTGTATTAAAACATTTTATAGTTGTAATATTTTTATATTTCTAAATATGTCTTGAAAATTTCTTAAACACAACCCCTTAAAAACGAGAGTGTAGCATCCTCTTAATGGGTTTAATGTGTATTGAAATGTCGAAGAATGCATGAATACATCTGAATCGTATAATATATTATGATAGACAGCTAATTTCAATATATTCGATATTACTTTATTAAAAAAAAAATTCAATAAATACACAATTTTATTTATATATTATGAACTCAAAGAGTATGAGTGATAAAATGAAAATCGATATTTGTGTATACGAAATGATTATATTCCTAATTGTCTTTACTATTATATTAAGTGATTATTATTATAATAGGTGACATTGAACTTAAGATGAGATACCTTGTGTATATTACGTTCGTTTAGTGAATAAACAGTATTTGTGATGTAAAGAGAACGTAAGGATATATGTTATTATAGGTTTGTGAATACGATGAGTTATTAATACCTAGCTGTACACCTGTGTGTTTAATTTGGCCATGCAACAAAGCTATATTTCTAACTTCCTTAATAACGTAAATAAGCAAATATCGTTTTTACATTTGATACTTTTTTTGTACTTTTATTGAAAATAAAATCACGATATCCAAGATTTTCTCATATTTCTACCATCGACAACCATCCAAAGTCCTCCACAATCCATCAAAAAATAACTGGCGACTTTGAAGAAACATTTTTAAGTAAAAAAAACTGAAATTTTTGATCATTCGTCTATTTTTATGTGACATTGTGGTGGTATAAAAATTGATAGCTCACAGCTCGCTAAGTAGTAGGACTATTATAGGACCAGTAAGAATTTTCGCAGACCCAAAATCTTGTGCAATCATTTATGCCTGGCAAAACTCAAATAATAAAAAATAAATATCACTGTAAAACGATTAGCTCCCTCACACGCTCAGAATCAAAATGGTCAAAAAGCAAGGTAATACGAAGTTATATATCGTATTTATGTTTATTTTCGCTGCAGGTAAGTGTAATTCCCATTTTTCCTTATCTTACGAATTACTCATGTTATTCGGCGAATAAACTAGATTGAAAAACCGGGCCCAAGTTCAATACCTATATGTACTTTATTTCATATGAAATTGAAAACATACATATAATTTACATATAACATTTATACGCATACTACATTTTTATCGCCTAATATTTTTACATAATTATCCAATTAAGTGAACATATTGGTGACTAATGATTATCAGTAAGTTCATTATACATATTTCAATCGCAAGTCACATATAATAATTAATATTGTTAATAAATAAGTACTAAGTATTTATTTAGTAAAGTTTGGGTAGATTCACAACTTCTTAATAAATAGTTTTGAAAATTTTTATCCTAATTTGTTTAATGAAATATATATATATAACTTAATTTTAACCGAGTTATGTTAATATTATTTTCCCATTTTAACTTTAAACTTAAAAAGTTGACCTAACCTAACCGACCGGAATGTTCGTTCCAAATATGTGTACCTACATATTATCTGTCAATATACGTAAAGGTATCGTTATCTGAATAGTTTCAATTTTTATAGTTTATTAAGAGTTATGTATACTACACCGAAGCTACGCTCAGAACTGTTTTATTGAACGCAATTATTTATCATTGCTTTCAAATGCAATACATCCACCAAGAGTATCCTGCCCAGTAGCGAAGTGCATCCACCCCTACTGACACCCGACGAGCGAAGTACTTCCATCCCCTTCTGACCGCCTTTTTCTTAAACAAAATTAAAATACAGGTACTTAAAGGTAAATAAAGATCTAGTAGGTACAATTATTATATTAAGTTTAAAATATTTATTTATAGCTTCAATTCATAATTTTATTTCAATCTTTTTTTCAGTAAAATAGAGTTATTTTGAAAAATATTTGATATAAACTGAATTTTTAACGCAATTATATATATTTTTTTAATTACTACAAGAATATTAAAAAAAAATAGTGGTTGCCATTTGAAAATCGAAAGTTGAGACATGTAACTCATAAATTAAGTGGGACAAATTTTTGAAAAGTTAATTCAAATATGCGTATTATAGTGTCTAACAATATACAAAAATCAGAATTCAAAAATATTAATTAGGAGCCGAGAAAAATGCAATGTTCCATACTTTTTGAATATCCTGTATAATATACAGTGTATATAAGTTATATTATAGTTATATCTCTATTATTTTTTTTTTCAATTCTCAATTAATTTTCAGCTTACTTTTTGAGAAATTAATTTTAACTTCAGGGGGATTGTAAGGGGGGGGAGTGCTTCCTCCTTTCCTTATATAATGTCTATTTTTTTAATTGTAATATTAGGGTAATTTCGTTGCACACGTTCATGTTTTTTATTAAACAAAATGTCTACAATTTTTAATCACCTAGTGTTTATGATCGTTTTTCTAGGGTGTTTTGGACTATAACCGTGGCGTTTGCTGTACTTTTGGCCACTTACGCGATCGCAGAATCCTGGATGTCATACAGTCAGAGTTCCATAGACACGGTGGTCGAAACGACTTTTTTCAATTATGCCGACATAGCGTTTCCGATGGTTGTGATATGCGATAATTCCAGAATCGACTGGCAAAGGGTCAATAAATTAACGGCAGTGTAATATATTATATTCCATGCCCATTACTTACGTTATCATATAGAACTGATAAAAAAATATATTTTTTAATTTTAAAAAAATCACTGTTGTTGATGGAGTACCCAATAATAATAATAAAATAATAATAATTGTTTTCAAGGGATATCGCTCTATTACAGCAAAAACACGAAAATGTTGTATTTCCTCGTAGAATAAATTAAAAATATTTTAATATAACAATAAATTATATACCTAAAATAACAATTACATTATTTTATAGAGGGTTATAGAAATCGAATTTTGAAAGTAAAATTATTTATTTATTTATACAAAATAAACATATTTTTATATGAATTTCAGTGACGAAAAACTAAGGTTACTAGTGATTAAAGTTTATGCAAATTACAGAGTTAGGGTACATAATATACATACCTACATACAATTCGGCAAAGTACAATGTCAATTTTATATAATTTAAATCGTCTTTCTTTATATTATAAAGTAGGTATATATATAATATTTTAATTTCTGGGAACACTTTTTTAATTATTATAAAATACATTTGTTTAGTATTTAGATAACCCTAATAGGTGTTAGCTAAGATATAGAAATTAAAAATATCAACAACAAATACCACCGATAAAAATCATCATAACCTGTATCACTAATAATTATAGAGATTTCCCTGGGGTCAATCGAAGTATGATACCCGTCATCAGAAGAGTGTTGAAGACGTTTTCTATATTGTCGTACGGAGATTTTGACGAGTTTGACGAGTTGAGGAACATAACGAATTTGTCCGAACTTAGACATTTGAACCTCACTGAATTGCTGTTAAAGGTTTGTATAGGTATACTCATGCGTAGTAGTTTAATATTCTAATGATATTATTATCCGATGTTCCCATCAATTTTTGTTCCACAAAATCCAAAAAAATTTTTTTCATGTAACTACTACATATATTCGATATTTCATATTTCATTTAATATTTATAATTACGGATTATACTTTAATAAATAAAATATATTCTATGCATTAATGAGTTTTTTTATTATATATTAGCTTATATAATGGCCAAGATATTTCTTCTAATATAATTATTCCTAATTCTATTTAACCTATAGTAACCACTAAACACTAACCACTCATTCCACATATCCACCTTTACATTATCATCTTTACTACTTATATTTCCTTTTCATTTATTTTATGAAATTCACAACACTCATTTCCGTATATCACTGGTTTTATACAATTTTCTTTTCACATTAATGGACATACCTGTATATTTGTAACAAAACATATTCTTCACCTTTCTCTATACTTTATCTATCCTACACGCATTATCCTATTATCTATATATCTTCTACAATTTTTTTATCCTCTTGTAGAATTGAACTTAAATATTTGAACTTCTTAAATGGTTCTGTCACTTGATTTAAAGTCTAATCGCATCATTATCTCCATATTTTTTTGCTTCTGTTTCCATTTATTCTATTTTTCTATCGTATATTTCCTATCAATATAACATCATCTATATTTTATTATACACCAAAGTGATAGATTCTTTTACATCCTTAATAAGCTAATCCCTTAATAATCCCGAAAAAAAATTCAAACTCAATGTTCATCCTTAGTGAATGTGTACAGTGATATAATCTCCTCTGTTTCCCCATAAACACTTAATAGTTAGGTAGTACATTATTTTCGCTTCGTCACACATATCCTCTTTCATCTTCACATGCACTATTAGAACTCAATTATTATTCTAAATCCTCCACAAACTAGTCCTCTCACCCCATCAAATGCTTTTTTCCGAATATAAAAACATCGTTAATTTGGAATTCTTTATTATGAACTTTTCTAAAGATTGAATAAATATTGAAATACTAACACTCAGGTAATGAGGCCATGCAACGAGGTGTTCTGTTGTGGAGGTTGCTGGTGGAATTTCAAAAAGGTAAACTGTTGCGATGTGTTCGAATTGCAGCGGACCGAATTTGGTTTGTGTTATTCGTTCAATTCGGACTTTTCCGAGTATAGTCGAGCGTAAGTGGGAATTTCGAAATTTGAAATTGTAATTTATATTAAATAGTTTATTATGTTTTGTAGAAGACTAGGTGCGAATTCTGGTCTTATAGGGACGTTCTGGCGAACTGAAAATGGGGAAATTCGACCCAGGAGGACCGGCGACAAAGGTCAATATTCCGGGATCAGGTATTTGGAAATAATTTCATTAATATTTAAAATCGAATCGCATTTTCGATTCAACTTTTAAGCGAATCAATTCATGCAATTTCTTAAGAAAAAAAAATTTTAATTTTAACATTCATTTTAGATATCTAAACATAAGTTTAGATATTTTATATATCCGTTGTGTTCGTCCGTCCATCCATCGGTCCTTATAGTAACTAGTACATAGTTATGAGTTTATATTAATTTGGTTATCAGGGAATTATTCTATTTATAATATTTTTATTATATAATTACAAGAACTACCGTTAATTTGGTTACTAAGGATAAAGATATTATTCGTTTTGTTCGAAAATACTCGTAATTTTAGATTCTTGTTTAAAATATGTCTAGAAATCGGGATTTTAGCAGGCTTCCCGAGTGGGATTCCTAACTTCTTTAATATTGTTCTTATGTAAATGTCGGAATATTTTTCTACATTATGACTCAGGGTTTAAACAATTTAAATCAAGGCTTGAAACCGTAATAAATATTTTGATTTTGATTTCGATTTGAAATACCGGTTTCAAAAAATTTTGTTTTCAGTTTTAACTTTATATAGGTATCGGTATTTTATAATTTCGATTTCCATTTAAAATACCGGTTTTAAGCATTTTGGTTACGGTTTTAACTTTAAACACCAGCATTTTATATTTTTGATTCAAAATAACGTAATTTCAATTTTGTCTTTCTATACCGTTTTTTGTTTTTTAATTTATTTAGATAGTTTTATCTAGTTATTATAGTATTTATTTAGTTTATTGTATTTAGATAATCTTGATTCTTATTTTGTAGTTTTTATTTTGCTTGTGGTGATTTACTATTTGGGTTTTGAAAATATTTTGTATAGGTACCTGTACTCTGTGGACCCTGATTATTGTTTATTATTATTATTTATCAATACATTATTGAATAAAACTAAACATAGTTAGTATATTATATACAAAATTAAACGTATTGATGTATATTACTTAAAAAACACGTTAATGTTTTGTGCTGTGTGAGTTTGTTATCATTATATTATATAATATCACATATACACGACAAAATGATAATCCAACATTTTATTATAAATTATATATTACAAATTATAATAACCTATCTACTGGCTAATAGTTACTTAATATCAGTGGCGTTTTCTCTGGGAGTGCAAGTTGTGTGTTAACGCCTTACAAAGTCTACGTGTACAATGATTTGAATAATAAATATGCATTTTAAAAATAAAAAACAATGTACGATTGTTTACATAATATCTAAATAATATCAAATATATTATGGAACGCAAATAAATATATTGAACCAATAAAACAAATACAACCGGTTTTTGCCTCGAAACTCGACCGCGATGTCTTTACGTGTTGTAGGACGTTAAATATTTTGTCAACGGCTTCATGATACCTTTATACCTATAATCGTATATCTATAATATAATATAATATAATGATCGTATTTCTGTCGGGTAACTTCGGTACAGTGCCAATACCTGACCAAGCCGTTAACTTTTGAAACAACGACTTACGGGATACGACTGATGACATAAATTGTTTTCAATCGTGTAGATACCCGTTTATGAATTTAGGCTATATGCAGATTTTATTACTTATAGTTATATATTGATATAATATAATATTCATTGATTTTTATTTTAGATTCTAAACGAATCGAACAATATAGGGGTTTTACGATGTTTTTTTATGTTTGTACCCAAAAATTCTATAAAAATTTCATGCAGCTCTATATTTTGGTATCCATTTGCATCTAATTAGTACTTTAGATAAGTTATTTTTTGATTTTTTTTAAATATTTTCGATAAATGCGTAAGAAAAACTTTAATTAATAGAGAACTTAGAAACTGAAAAATGAATAACCCCGTTAAAAGATTTAGTTGGAGTTCTGCAGAAATAGCTACATTAGTTGCTTCTGTAGAAGAAAATAATATTATGAAACTGCTAGATTGGAAACGATTTTTAAAAATTATAATGGTGACTAATCATGTGATATTGCCTATCTTCATCCACATCCTTCTACTCATACGATGATTCAAATTATAAGTAATCAAATTATTTATAAATTAATAATTTATTTCTACAGCCATTTGAAGGTATGTGTTTTTTTTTTTTTTTTTTTTTTTAATTTATTGTCATCGATGGCGCTATAAAAAGAGTTTAAATTTACTATAACGCGCTTGGAATTTAAGTTTCTACAGATAGGTTGCTTGTATAGAATCCATTTTAAATCAGTGTTTAAATAATAAACAAAAAAATATTAAAAATTTAAGAAATCAATTAAAATTTTTAATATTTAATTATTTGATTACTGATAAGTATTATATTATTACTTATCAAAATAAAAGTGATTTTTCCGTTTACATGCACAAAAATACAACAGATTTTATTTCTAAAACCGATTTAATTTTGTTAAACCATATATTCGAGCGTCCTTAAAATAAAAATGGTTTATATTATTAAGGTAACTTTAAAGCGTTTACATGATGCATGATTAAACCGCTTTAATTTTTAAACCACTTTTAATTGTGCATGTAAACGGAGTAATTGACTATGTACTAATAGGTTCCTGTTATTAGTTTTAAGTTCTAACCATACTATTGATAGCGTCTGTCGATCTATTTTAATATTATTATTTATTTTACAAGTACATCCACCATGCGTCGAGCATGCATATGTAATTACTGTACGGCATACGCTATAATAATAATTGAATTATTTATTAGCACGAATCATGTCGGTGGCTCATAAATAGCCCGACATCAGCCCATATTCGGTCGGACACCGGGCCCATTACCAACAATAGGGGGGCGAATTCTCACCCTGTACCCCCTCAAATGACGCCACTGGTTTTTTCTATTATTAAGCCATTTTGATACACAAATCATTATCTTCAATCAAAAGTTGACCGAGTTATATAATAATACCTAATATAAAACAGTGGTAACTCGGATTTTTTTTTTTTTTTGGATTTAGCATGTTAAACAACAAATGGGGTACGAGGTTACGTGATTACAATAATTTGTTATACAATATTTAACATAAAACCTAATTATTTTTAATTCAAAATTACAACATGAAGGTTCCAGGGTAATGCACCTTTGTAAATATTATTTGTTTTATATTTTTGAACTCAGTACACAGCCATAATATTAAATATTTCGTTTTCAATTTTAATACCGTTACCGTGATTGTTTTTGGTTTCGATTTTGATTTTCAATACGATTTTCCGTTTTTTTCAATACCTTTAACCATTTTTTTCGATTTTGGTTTTGATTTATATTTCGAGTTTAATTTAGTAAAAGTTTTAATCGGTAATTATACCGTTTTGAATACTGGTTTTAAGACCTGATTTAAATATATTTTAATATATTGATGATAAGTCGGTATTTAAAACTAACATGCATAATAATTCGTATAATTAATACTGAATTAAATAAACAAATTATTTTTAACGATTCTGTTAAAAGTAAATTCAAATTAACAATGTTCCTCGGAACTACGTAATAAAAATATAAAACGAATAATGTCTATTTTTCTTGTAATCAAATCAACATTCGTACCTATATACTATAGTAACTACGGACTGACAGATTTCTAAATTTATGTTTAGAAACCTAAAAAAAAAAACGCGAAAAAATAATATAAATAGGAATATTGATGTTTTTAGCATGTTTCAAAAACCTCTACGGGAATAAACCCTAACAACTAGCGTGATCTAAATTTATATCGAAACCATAATATATCCTGACAACCAATATTTGAAATCAAAAACAAAATTAAAAGCCTGTTATAGAAGTATATATTTATATTTATACAATAATTAATATAATACTATTATCTTTTTATACTTCAAAAATAAAAATAAATTATTTATAAATATTTTCTGGTGATAATATTTTCTAAATATAGATACAAAAGTGATAACCTATCTTTTAATTAAGTACACATTTTATTTGGTTTTCAACTACATTTTTAGACTTTACTTTTACAATTATTTGAAAATCACTTTTAGAATTATTGTTGGTAATATGTTTCACTGATTAATCAATCAAATAGATTTAATATTATTATTAATATATTTTATTTATAGTTTATTTAAAATAAAAAATATTCCTTACAAAATACCTATTCATAATATACCTACTTTCGTTGCCCAGAGTTGCTTATAAGCAACAAAAGTTTAAAATTATGTTTATTGACACTAACGCCATCTAGCGGCAATTAAATCATTCATTATGATTTCCGAAATTGTTTTTTATATTTTACCAATAGTTTACTTGAACTTAGCTTGCAACGGGCTTACTTGAAAATATCATGGATTATAAATCGATTTTTTCTGTTTTTATTTTCCCAAATATTATTTGGTTGTTATATGAACTTTTAAATGTCCAAAAATAGATTCAAATTAATTAAATTAATGTTTATAAAAATTGTTTTTAAAAAAACACCTTTTCAATGACCCATTACAAACAAAATAACGATTTTTTTTTTATTATTATTGTTAAATCTATGTATGTAAATCAGATTGTTGTTTCTAAGCAACATTGGTCATCAATAAAACACCATAGAATATAATATGATTTATGTGCGCATTGTTTACCTAGAAACACATTATTGTTTTCAATTGTCAATAATATCGAAATTGAATAAAAAACGCATTTTGTTAGTCGTTTCATTTAGTCATTTTATAATAAAATCCAGTTTATTATACGTTGTAATTGGCATTATGGCTAAACATGAAATTGAAAATTGGTTCGAGGAAATAGATCCAGTAAATTCTGACTGCAATCTGTCAGATGACGAAGAAAATTTAAAAAAGTTGTTTGAAGACAATAAGAATATATATAGAATATAGAATACATATAAGATGGAATAAATGGTATATGCGAATAATCTTTTGGGTGATTGGAGTTCGTATTGTAAATGGCCAGCTTCTTTATAGATGTCATTTGAAGCAAAGGAAAGAAAAATTGAAAATGAGCCTACTGGAATTTCAAACAAATATTGCTGCTGCTTTATGTGAAATTACTGTAAATCGCAAAAGAGGACGATTACAGTTAAAATTAGATTACATTTATTATATTTAGATTACATTAGATTACAGTTACAGAGGATAAGCTGCAACAAAAAAGAAAAAAAAGCAAACTCTACACCAACACCAGTACCTGACATCAGATTTGACGCATATCATCACTGGCCTGAAATGAATGACATCAAAGAACATTGCAGAGCTTACAAGCAAACCATATTTATGAAATGTAATATGTGTAAAGTTCATCTGTGCATTACTAAGAATAGAAACTGTTTTATGACGTTTCATGAAAATGATTTATAAAAATAATATTGATATGTTTTTTTTTTTATTTATCTTAAAAGTTTAAAGTATTTTAATGTATTATTATGTTTTATAACTTTACCTATTAATTCATTATAATACAATTATTATTTCTAAAACTTGAATTTTTTCAATCAACACACAGAAAAACTCGGGAAAACGTAATATCATATTTGAAATTTTTAACACAAATAAATTTAAAATTAAAAAGTGTGTCATTGTATAGGATGTATTAGGATTTACTTGTCGTAATTTCTCCTAAATATAAATGAAGATTATAATTATCAGTTTTATTTTTTTAATTTTAAAATTAGACTTTTTAATTTTCAAGTTAGACTAGGGTCTAAATATTTTTTATAATGAAAAGTAGTCCAATAAAAAATCATTTTTATATTATATTCAAACTTAAGGTAATAAATTGAAAATGTTAATTTTTTTAAAAATTTTGTACGAGACAACTATTTTTTTGAAAATTGATTAAAATCTAGCATAAAGTACATAGGTACTCAACAATAATATAATACTTGCATTTTATTATTATAGTTAATCAATCTTATAGTAAAGTTCACTCGTTAACATTTCAAAAAAAATCAATCTTTTTGATTTTGTTATCTTTAACCCTATTATGTATGGTTTGAAAAATAATCAATAATTTAAGGAAAATTTCGCTACACAATTATTTATAATTTAATTTGTATTTTAACCACAATTAACTAATTATTTTGAGAAAAGAGAATTTAAAATTTTCAATTCACTTTGGAGAAATTGCAGTGAGTAAACCTCTCACGTTTAGTGGATAATAATATTATATGTCAACTTGAATTAGCGTTTCTGTTGCAGAATGTACATATCACCAATGGCACCGGACCAAGTAGCACCAGGTGTAAACACCAATCCGTCGATCCGTGTAAGTTAAAAACCGGGGACTGGAACCAAATCAAATAGAACTAGTTTCAGAACCTACAAAAGTCAATAAATTATGGAACCGGAATCGTTATTAAATATTCTCTAAAGAACCAAAATCGAGATCTTTATTTTAAAATGAAAAATATAAGGATTTTTTACGGTTCAGAAATTTTTATATTCGATAATTGAGATTGAAAATGTATAGGTTTTTTGTAATGATTAATCGTATATTATTACTAATTAGAGATGATAAAATGGAAAACTATATTTTAACAAAATTTTTCAATCAAATTATATGTTTTCTATCCAATTAATATATATTGCAGCCTGCAGGTAATATATTGTATAGGACGATGTATAGATCAGTAGCGTTCGAATTTAAAATCATGTTCATTCGATTTAAAAATACTACCTATTCTATTTATATAGAAATTTAGTTTGCTATCTTTGCCAACTGGACAATATATTCTATGGGAACATTTTTCCCCCGAGTTCCGGCCGATATGAATTTGTTATTATTACTATTGATTATATGTTTTATAGACTATATATAGAGAAATGCACAACTAACAATCCATCGTACCCTTTTTTTATTTTTAGCTCAGGCTATCCTTTAATATTTTTGTCATTAAAAATACACTACAATATATTTAAATTGTAACAACAATCGCTAGGTAAATAGTATTTTAGAATATATATAAATAATAATGAGATTTTAGTTATTAATCTTAGTCTTAATTATTCTTATCATATATGTATAAAATACATTAATTAATTCGTTTCTCAAAATTATGAAAAAATAAACATTATATCTAGCCCGTAATCATTTTAAATTTCAAAACTTGGTCCTCTGGTTACTTTGAGTTGCCCGTCTAAATTTAAAAAATGTAGAAATTTTGGAACTGAAAATTACGGTATTAGCTGGAATGTTGAAAAAAAAAAAAAATTGGTAAACGGAACCGAAAACCGGGTCCCTGTTCAAAATGATCCGGATTTAAATGTAAAACGATGACATTTCGTGTAAAGAAGTAATTTACAAATTGGTGCAAGTCAAACTGAAACGCGAGACTGTCAACTGCTTTTATTTTCTAATTGCTCTTTTAAAAATTTTTTTTTTTTAATTTGGGCCCTCGTGACATCTATCAAGTCTCTCCATCGGTCCCGGTCTCCCCGTCCTCGATCCTCACCTCCTCCAGATCACCGCTGACTTGGTCTAACTACCGCTGGCGAGGCCTCCTATCGTCCGATCCACTCCAGTCTCTTGAACCTAAGAAAATCCCGTACGCCCTTATATCCGTTGTACGTTCTCTCCGTGTGCACGTTCCTCCACCGTTCGCGCGAGATCTTCGCTCCCAGATACTCAATGTGCGTCACGCGCTCGAACGAGTACGGTCCGACACTGAGGCTTTCCGGGACGATCGTTTTTCCCGTGTTGACTTTCAGTTCCATACTTCGACCGGACACTATCCGTTTACCGGTGCTCGTTACTATCGCCGTCCGAGATTCGCCCATGATGACGACCCGATGGCGTAAGCCAACGCAGCGTATCGTCGCCGATTAACTCCATTCACCGACCGTCGTCGTCCGTGTCCCCGGTCACCCGTTCCAACGCCGGGTTGAACAGCATCGACGACAACGCGTCTCCCCGTCTCGACGTTTCTCCCGGACGATGGACAGCCGAAAAATCGCGGTGTTCGACCAACCTTACCAGCTCGGCGGGAATCCCAAAATTCTCTGAGCGCTTCCCACAACTGACTTTTAACGACCCCGTCGTCCGAATTCGACGAATATCAAGTGTAGCTCTATAACGTGCTCGTAAAATTTCTCCATCATCTGTCTGGTCGTGTATACATGGCTGGCTCCCTTTGAGGCCACACTGATACTCGCCTATTATACCTGAAGCTTACACGCCAAACTATCGTAATACGACCGCGCAAAGCACGGCGTGCGCAGTGTCTAACAAACTAATCCCTTCATAGTTTTCGCCTTTCGTCAACATCGGACATAGCATTTCCGTCTACCAGTCAGTTTCTAACTTTCCATTCTTCCATTTGTCTGAGATGAGATGTTGCAGATGTTTCAAAAGCTCATTTTCCGCGATCTTCAGCAGCTCAGAATTGATACGGTCCTCCCCCTCTGTTATCATTCAGTAATTTCACGATTTCGTCCAAGTCGGGTTTCAATAACTCCGATTTGATTGTATATACCTTTTTTCCGTCCGGTGTGTATTCTTTTGATACGCTAATTAAAAAATGTGAACCGGAAATAAAAGCAATTTCATTGGAGTACAATTTTAGAACACTGAGTTTCGCATTTTAATTTTGAAAATGAATATGTATGTATATAGGGTGTCCGGTAAGGATTTATTCATTGTTGTGTACTATCTCCTAGGTAAATAAAGATTTTTACATTCTATTTGTTTTTGTTGGTAATTAGATGGACTGCGAACATTAATGTGAAATGATAGGTACCTATTAAATGAAAATCACATTTTTTGTTTATTCAGAATTAGAACTTAAAAGATAGCAAATTGAAAGAGTTTTTTAGACATTTTAATGGAACGACATTTTAATTACATCAAAATGTCACAGAAATATTTTTATCTTTTTTTATTTCATAACATATAAAAATATACATATAATATGTGGTATATAATTTTTATATGAATGATTAATATTATAATTATCACCTGGCAAATATTTTAATAATTAGTTAATTGAACTAATTAATCCTAAAAATCTAAATCTTTATGTAATTAAAAAAATATATATTCAACTATATTTTTAGAAAATATCACTCATTAATTTGGCTATCATAAAAATGTACTAACTAATTGTCAACTTGACTTAATTTTTCCTCTCGAGTGGAGGGTGATATACCCCCTCCGAGGGACAACCTTGTATGATATAGTCTACATTGTAAGACGACTTATTTTTAAAGTATATTCATAAAATATTATGATAAATAATGGATTATTAATATTTTGATTTATATCAAAGTGAAAAAATAATAATTTGTGTAAAATTTTAATAAAATAAAAATGCCATGAGGATGTCTTTATCCTCCGTCTATGTATAAAACCTCAATAAACATGAGTTTTACCAAAATCTAATTTTCCAAAATTTTACGTTCCAGATATTTATCTAAACTTTGGTGTCAATTTCGTTTCAATAGGATAAATGAAAAATGTTAAATAAACATTTAAACTTAAAAAAAACCCCGATGTAAAGCATTTTCATACTAAACTTATAAACTAAACTTATAAAGGGTTGTGAATCATATAGTATGTATGTACAATTTCCGTTGACCTTGTCTTCGAAAAATGGTTGACACAAGAATAAGAAAATATTAAATATTGATTTCATTTTATTGTAAACTTGTGATTTATTATTGTTAATTTTTTTGACGGAAATCGTTGGTAATATTTTTTGGTAAAATAAAATATTATATTATGATTTGGTAATATGTTATTGTAAAAACTATTGTTCATCCATCATATTTTACAATATTTTGATACTTTCATAAACATAAAATAATATTATACTTACAACGTAACCTACTCACCAATGTATAGTAATTTGGATTTCCGTCAATGCGCGGATAATGTTATTCAAAACATGGCTTTTAATAGTTAATGATGGGCGAGCCCAGAGGCGCTCCACTGGGATCGGATATGGTGGTGATGGCCGGAAGTTTTGGCAACATCAACGTGTGGGGAGATCGGATATACAATACCCAAAGGACCAAGACACTGGACCCGAGTAAAAGACGGTGTTATTTTGCCGACGAAAGTACAACCGGGATGGGTACTAACTATTACCTGCGAAGAAACTGCAAAACGGCATGTTACATGAACCACTTGGTGCAACACTGCGGCTGCTATTTGGAGTTCATGTTCGGTCTGATGAGCCGTAAGTCTGCACGGTTGAATATATCGACGGCTAACCAGCAACTATATTGGTTTATTATTATTTTCAATAGTTAGACTTAACCTAAACTGATAAAATTCACGTGGATGGTTAAACAAAATAATTGTTTTACATTGATGTAAAAAAACAATAATCAGCTCAAAAGTCATTAGCTAATAAAAAAGCGGTTAAATTTTTCTTTTTATTACCTGAATTTTGGTGAATACGTTTTTAGTGATTAATTTGTCCAGAAATACGTCACGCTGTCAAAATTCTATCGTTTCCAACAATCACGGCTCGGGGACATTTAACGCACGGGGGTTGACTTTTCATGTTATTTGAAATCATATGTTTAGTGATAAAATAGCTTTTCTATGACAATTTGTCCGATAAGAATCAAAATGCATAATTTAAGATAACGAACAGTCACTGTAATCTCTTTTGCGATAGCCAAACGGGTGGCGGGGATGGTTAATCGTAAAACCGTAAACCGTTTCTATAATCATGTACGGTAAGTACCCAATTTTTTGGCTATTAACGCTTCTGTGTTGTTCTTTAATTTTTCGGTAGACACGCCTTGATAATAATTATTATAATAAAATGTAATAAA
This sequence comes from Pemphigus obesinymphae, assembly GCA_025469235.1. Taxonomy (NCBI): domain Eukaryota; kingdom Metazoa; phylum Arthropoda; class Insecta; order Hemiptera; family Aphididae; genus Pemphigus; species Pemphigus obesinymphae. The sequence goes on from JAIPRL010005804.1 coordinate 21,422, forward strand.
ATTATAATAATATAAAATTATAATAATTATTGTAGTGAAATGATGTGATAGCAGTATTTTACGAATGACCGAGTACGCTAGCTGTTATTTTATCATCACGATTACCACTTATCTTTAAAGTTCAGACCCAAGTTCAAACAGACGTGTGTGCCAATTCAAAAGGATGTATTCGCCAATTTGGCCATACGTTTATTCATATATTATTTGGAAATTACTGATACGCCCACACAATGGCGCTAATTCTTAATGACGAATTTTAATAACTTTCTATGGTTGTAGCTATTACCCACTAAAGTGTGGTAATTCGATACCTGTATTTTGTTTTGCTGTATATAAATCATTTCCTATGGAGGATATAATAGAGAGTTGCCTCTTAGTCGTAGATATATCATATTTAAAACATTTTGGAAAACTATAACAGTTGTCTCGAACAGAAGACGTAAATCGGTTTTTGATTGTGTTTTTGATGTAGAAAACGATTCATTGCGGCCGTGTAAAGCAGAGGATCTAATTTGTTTATCGAGGAAAAACCGTAAGGACGAGACCATCAATAAAAATTTATTGTTAATATTTTAAATAATAATTTTCGGTCTGCATTCACATTGTGTTTTAGCGTTTTTCAATAACTTCATGCCAAACGAACAGACTTCGTTTTTCACCAACGATCCTCCTGGATTGAAATGCGACTGCATGCCGGATTGTCTCCACCAAATGTATATATCCGAATTGACCATCGCCGAACCGACCGCCTCGTCGGTACTGTAAGTCAAACATTTTGAAAAAAAAAGCGGGGGTGTTTAAGGAAAATATCCTCCCTTTTTTGCATGCTTTGAGCAGATTTTTAAACAAATAATCGGTTTTATCATAGAAAGCAGATGGCTAGATTTAAATACGTTGCGATTATAGTATGTGGTATTATAGTGTAATAGTGTTTGATTAGTGATTAATAATAAGAGCTTATTATACTTGTTTGGTTATCTAAGATTATTTTTGTCATTACCACCAAGATTTCGTTAAATACCATAATTTCAATAACCGTATATTTTACCATTATTGAATACAATATTACATGCTTGTCTTTACTATTTATGTATCTTCTGAATATATGTCCGAAAAGTTTCATTTTTTAACATGTCGTTTTATTTTTTCGATGAATATGGTTTTCGGGAAAATAATAAAATTGTTCTACTATATAGAGACTTGGCATATTATTTATTGACGCAATGTAATGGTCCAGAAAATCTGTCATTTTGAGCTTGATATTATGCAGAATTTAAAATATATAAATTTAAAATTTTTATAAAACTCTCTGTTTTAATTCCGAAGACCTGAAATGTACATAAATATGTTTTAAATGAAAAAAAATATGAATCCTTAAACTCAACAAGTATCATATAATAAAATACATTAAACCTACCTATTCAAAATAAAGAACTCAAATTAAAACAATATAACAATAGTTTTTCAATGATTTAAAATAATAATACAATACTAGCATGTACTTAAATGAAGTAAGATAATTGTCTCAATAATTGTATTATTTTATTTAACTCTAGCCTTAGAGCTTATTCACTAAGGGCAGAGACATAAAATCGAAAAATAATATTTTGATTCTATTCGGATTTTCCAATTCTTAGTTCGTAATTTTTACAATAGAGGTTTTCATTTTTAAAATGAAATTTTTAACAATGGATACTCATTTAATTTTGTTTTCTGGTTTTGTTTTGTTTTGGGTTTTGTTATATTAAAATTTCTATTTATTTATTTATGGTTTAAAATGGTATTCAAACCGGTTTTAAACTTTGAATTTATGAATGATTCACTATTATCACTCAACAAAATATTCTTAATCACGCCACTGTAACTCTGGTCAATAATATATCATTGCTTGTTGTTCTAAAAATAATTTTACATTCTAGAAATTCGTCGTCATCCATACTGATCGACGTGCACTTCAGACAGAGCACGTGCATACTGTACAGGTCCGACTTGGTCCTCGGATGGCTTGATCTGTTGGGTAAGTTCACGTCATCCACGCCTGTTGTTAATTATTATATCTCCGATATATTTCACCTATAATTTTCTATATGTAAGATCAACATATTATATTAAATGAATTATAATTATGTTGTATACTATTGTATTTTTTAGTTATTTTCGATTTATATAATGTCTGAAAACATTAGTTAATGTTAAATTCATATACTGAATACTAACTATTAGTTTAGGGCTGAGGAAATATCAAACATTTATATTTACAAACAGGTATTTAATTTATATTAAATGCGTATTAGAAGTACATTGGCTATAATAATTAATATTGAATATAAAATAGGTGTTTAAAATTTTAATCAATTTTATGAGCCAAAAAAATCCAGCCGATGAATTCAGTTAACATCTACTTATAATAACCAAAGATGGACATAAACTAGTTAATAAGTTAAAGTTAAGTTAGTATTAACTTATTAACTTAACTGGTTAATTTTGTAAACTGTAAACTTAACAGAATATGTAGCTAAGATATTTGTGATTAAAATATTATCTAGTTAATATTATTAGTTAATATTTTAGTCTATACTTCAAAACGATATTTTGTCGAACTTTGAATATATATAATAAATAATAGTTGTAGTAAGTTGTGATGAACATATAATGGCAATATAATTTTTAACATCATCACTTCTACAAACTTAGAAGTTATTCTATTCTGTGATCAAACAGAATTTGCATTTAGTTAAATAAAATAGACAAAAAATTTATTATTATTTGAATACTAGATTTAATATTGTATTATTATCATATCTATCTATTTACCTATCAATTTTTTGTCTAAATTAACTATTATATTTTTAATTTTAAATAAAAAAATAATAATTTGTATATTATACGGAATTGAAAATTTCCCAATAAAAGCTTAAAAAGTATTCAAGTTAAATTCAGTTAATCCTTTGGATTAACTGAAAATTAACTAAAATCTAGGTTTAGCATTTAACTTTAACTAGTTAAGTCATTTGTTCGCTAACTTATAATTTGTAACTATTTAAACAACTTTTCTTATATACTTAACTTTATCTAGTTAATTTTTTTAACTTTGCCCATCCTTAATAATGACAATTAAAAAATGTACCACCAAAACCTAATAATATAATGTTTTTAGTACTTTTAAAATGTTTACAATGACCACATAAACCATTCCAAAAATAACAATAGTCATTATCTTCAACAATTGCTTAGAAAAACAGACATGACAATTGACAACAAATTACTAAAACATCGAATATAAGTATAAGTATACTGTATAACTATCCTTGATAACCATCTAAATATATTGACGATTATAACACTAAAATAAAAAATTATTTATACAAAATTAACATTTAATAATTTATAAATATGTATTTTTTATCTATGAAATACTCAATCAGGGGTTGGGACTTAATTGAAAAGAACCGTTTTTCGTAACTGGTTATTACACTAAAATTTAAGTACCAGAACCTGAACCGGATCATAATATTGTAATTATTTAAAGAACCTTTAATGGAAATTTAATACTTATAATATGGTTATAATTGAGCACATAGTTAATATATTTTGGTAAAAGTCAAATCCTATTTAAAATTCGGAATTAATCGAATCCGTTTATCATTAGTTTTAAGGAACCGGAACCGATACTTTGAAAATTTTTTTTCTAAAAACTGAACTTCAATTCCAACCTATATACTCCAATGTAGCTTGATGTTTCCTATAGGTCTCAGTGATTATATTGACCACAACTACATATAGGCAAAGTTTAAAGTATTTAAATACTATAGTATCAAATACTTTTTCAATTACATTTTTTAACCAAAAATCTAGATTTAGGTTTTCACCACTTTGATAAAACTACAAAACCCTATTTAATTTATAAGTATCGTTTGGTTTTTTACTCAGTTACTAATAAGTGATATAATGTGAAAATATTAACTCCGTTTATTATATTATATTATATTTTGTATTCTATACTAATAATAATATTTTCAAAATTATTTTGTAGATATTTTTCACAACTATGCATATTATATGTGTAGAAAAAATGACATTATTTCACAAATCATGGTATTTTCTTAGTTCTTACATAATATTTTGTTTCTTCTATAATGTTTTTTTTCAGTGTCCTTTGGTGGATGTGCTGGTCTGTTTCTCGGTGCTTCGTTGTTGAGTTTCATCGAACTCATATATTTCTTAACGTGGAGGGTTTACTATCATTGGCGTAGGACCTTATCGTCGAAATCGGTTAAGTCGAAGAAACTGGATAATGAACGTCAAATTACGATGAAAACTTGGACAATCAGGGACGAAACAATGTAATTGCCAACGGCCAAATGATATCCATCTCATCTTGCCTAACCTAACAACAGCAGAGCGTAGTTATTATAATACTTATTGATATAATTCTATTTATAATTAAAAAATGTTAAAGATCTACACACTATACAGAATTCACATAATATGCAGTATTGAAAATTATAATATATATGTAGTCCAGAACTAATTAGTATTTATACTTTCACTAACTAAAAACTTATAGTTATTAATTGATATAAGTACCACAGATCTATTATATATTTTATAGTGTACTTGACATTTAATAAATTTTTTTGGTTTATGTACGATATTATAATTATATTGTTAAGGGCAATATTATCGTTTGGCGTGTTTTAAAAGTAAATACGAGGAAAATATCAAATATCAAAAAAAGGGTTGGAGAACTGAATGAATGCGAGTACCTGCTGCCTATATATTATAGCGACCGTTGTCACTGCACTCCAAAAAAATGATGATTTTCTTTAATACGGTTTTTCCTCTATAGACACGATATTGTTTGGAAACATTTTCCCGACCTCGTCGGTTTCTGACATTTCTGTGTCAAATCACAGTACATCCTAGAATGAAATACCTATATTTTAACCTTTTTATGTATTTATAGGTACGTAATATGAATCGCTTTATGTAAAAATATTCGTGGTCCATAAATTGAAACTTTTGGAAAAACGAAAATGATTTTTATTTTATTAAATAAAGTATAAAATAAGTTACATCTCTATCAAAGTCAATAGCTTTGAATAAAATTAAATTTTATAAGATAATTATTATTGACAAAAACGTAATTCTGATTATTAGTATTTAAGTACCCTTTTTAGATCTTTTTTACACAAATCGATTAAAATAAAATAAAAATTAATTATCTGTATCATAAAATACGTTGTATTTAATTCATAAACCTTTATTAATCTTTTACGTTATCACGACATTGATACGAGAATAATTGCCGATAATCAGTTTTAGTTCATTACTGAAGCCCTTCTTATATAAATGTGCGTTTTAAATGAGTTCTATAAATTATAGTAGTGTGACTAAAATCGTTTAAACATGAATCAGCGTGTCTGGGAACGATAATAAAGAATCTGGATTAATCACATTTTCAAAAAAAACTGAACTTAAGTCCTGTTTGCATGAAGCCATTCTTATATATATATTAGTTATTTGTGGCATTTTACCATATATAATACATAACGGATAGGCCGTCATAGTGCCTATAGTATAAATTATAAATAAAATTAATTATATATATTAAAAAAAAAACTGTTTAAAATATTGTATAGAATTATTTGATTGTTTTTACTTTTTATAAGAGAAATCAACTAAAAAAATACGCATATTATATAGACCGGGAATTTATCACACTTGCAAAGTGGCCTTTTCTAAGTTATTTTTTGTAAGCTGAGTATTATAATAAAATATTGTATTATTTAGTCCAATGCCAATAATCTTTGAATATTAATAGTTAGATAATACAGCTAGTATACAGTGTACACTCATAAATCGTAGGCCAAATCAAAACTTGCCCTCAGAGTATTTTAAAATTCCAATTTCTAAAACGAACCCTTGTGGGGTGGTATTATACGCTTTTATTTTGTTTTACTCGCATCATTTGATTGTGTTAATAATATTGTATTATATGGCTGTACAAATTAATCACTATTATATTATGTTATGATTTCTTATCAATAGGTAAGAATATTACAATATATAGGTACTAAAATTCCGAAATACCTTATTATTGAAATTTGACAAATATTTAACTACTAGAGTACAATAATTACGTACATAGTGAAAAATAATATCAATTTTTAACTAATAACATGCGTTATTTATATCTAAACAAACTTAAATTCATACAATTTTTTTTTAACAAAGATGAAAAATAACTTAACTAAATTATTAGTAATTATTTATTTTCATGCGTTCACGATCATATTTTGTAACACCCGAACACCACTCGTTTCTGTCAAATAGAAGGCAGAGGCGTAGCTAAGTAATTTTTTTTTTTGGAGGGGGGGGAAGGCAGTGTGTTTATTTGGCCAACCGATTTAACTTTTATTTTAATAACAAAAATTTAACAATTTTGTCGATTTTCCTAAAATATTTTCTTAAAAACTTAAATAAGCAAAAAAAAATATGCATTTTTCTCAAATCCATGTTTTTGAAGGCGGGCGACCCACTAACGCCTTCAATGTTCCATCAATCAACTCCACATTTTAATTGTAGCTTTATATTGATATTTTCCAGTAAAGCACGTTGGATTTTTTTGATTTATTGAAATTTAACGATTTTATGGCATATTTTTCATATTTTTGAGTAATATTTTAAGTACCTACTTATTTAAAGATTATTTAAATATTCAGTCAAATACTTTTAAAAAAAAATTTTAAGAGATATTTTAATACCTATTGACATTTAAATTACATAACAATAATTTATTAAAATCAATATAATATTATAATGATTACAATATTATTCATAAACTATAAAATGTGCTGCCATCTCTTGGCTTTCGATAACTCATATAAAAACAGAATATTATGAATTTGTATAATATCAACAATATTATGATCTTACATACTAATAAAAAAAATGTATGACTACAATTTGATTATTTTAACAGTCAAATATCATTTAGTCCTATAAGTATAATTTATAATAGGTACCTAATTTCAATTTTGAACTTTTTTTATATAAATTGGTGATACAGAACCTTTTTGTTCTCAGCCCGTGAAATGTTAAATCTAAATGATTTATAATTTGTAATCGCCTATTTACCTACGTAGGTACACAAATGTGTATATGCATAGGTTTTTCTAAATTTAAATTAAACGTGAAAAACAGATTACACTTTTGTCTTTTAGGATTTGAAATCTGAAATTAAATTTTTAGCGTAGACGATGTCATTAGAAAATTTTTTTTTTACATTTTAAGACACAATGGTTAGTTATATTTTAACGGATCATATACCTACTTAATACTATCATATTGAAACTATTTTAGAATATGTTCACGTATTATTGACGTATATTATTTTTACATATTTTGTGGACATTTAGACTTATGTATATATTTGTACGTAGGTATATATTCAGAAAATTTCCATTTATTTTTCTAAATAGCGACGTTTTTACCTACGTTACTTTAAACCTACCGGTCTGCTTGATTGATCTTTTAAAATTATTCCTGGCTTTCTGTGCATAGTTCAATATATTTATCGATTTCCATGATTACCTGTATATACATATAGATAACTCGACAAATTAACTATTTATTTTTATTATTAAACCAAAACAAAGTATAATTTGTTTACGTTATTTTTAATATCTTAACGTATTGATGGCAGATTTGTTGATACGACATTTTTAATGGAATCAGTTCAAAAAGCTGCACTGCATGGCAAGTCATCGTCGGTCAGATTCATAACGGCATTAGCTGTTTACTATGTGGTATTACTGATTTTTAATTTAGGTATATAATAATAATTAAACATGATACTAAATAATAAATAATTGTCTTTTGCGTAGGCTTAGTGTGTAAAATTTCTAAATTGCAATGATCCACGTAAATGGCATCAAAAAAGGCGCATTTTTCTATCCAAAAATAGATACCTTACGTGAATTATAAATGAGTTAGATACACTGCAGAAGTGATGACTTAAAACCGGTAATCGGATTATCCTGAAAACCTGTAAAAATAAACCCCTTTTTGAGAACCGAAAACCATTTTTCAGTTTTAATTTATAATCTAATATAAATCTAAAGAACAGTTATCGATAACCAGTAATCAAAAATTATATTTTGTTATTTAGGTAGTTTTTTTATGACATTGCTGCCAATTTTAACAAAACTATTATGTTAAAAGTAAGAAAAAAAAACCAATTATTTTTTTCCAAAAAGCCAAAAAAATATATTATTATTTATATAATGGGTATATTTGGTATTAATATTATTTGTTTTGTTTATATTTCTTCTATAATTTATACCTACGTATAATTTATATTTATATACCTAATTGTTTAATCTTCATTTTATAATATTATTGTATTTATTATTAGGTACTTGAAATTAGACATTTGACCGTACAAAACATTGCTAAAGATTTTTTTAATTTTTGTAGTTTTATATAACAAAAAATAATATTTAAAAAAAGCTGTCCGGTCCACTTCGCACGTTGGATGTCAGTAGTGGTAGATGTACTTTGCTCATTGGATAGGATACTGGTTATGGATATATTGAATTTGAAAGCAATGATAAATCATTTCTTTCTAAAAAAAACGATTCTGAGCGAAGCTTCGGTAGATATATTTGACAATTACTGTAGATTATACTAATAATATTCAGAAGTTTTAACAATATGAGTATAAGCTTCTTTGTATTTTACATGATAATTACTGTCTATTATATTAAATTCAATATATTTTTAATCGATAAAATATATATTTTAAAACTCATATTGATTCCCATT
>JAIPRL010005805.1:0-30249 GCA_025469235.1 Pemphigus obesinymphae
ATTTAACATTTTTAAAAATTATAATTTTTTTTTTTTTTTTTTGGAAAAATCGTGAAATTACGAAAATAAATGTTTCTTGTCCTTATCACATAATAAGTTTTAGATAAAAAAACATGATATAAAATGTTGAATAGTTGATCTTATTAAATCTTATTGCAGGCGTATCGTATATAGGTACCTAGGTAATAAATAATCTTCATTATCCCTGAATGGCTAAAGCGTAAAGGGATGGCGAAATCAATGCGACACCGATAAATTTCATTTCGGTTTACATTTAAAGGAAAAGTGTTAAATCATTTTATAAGAGGAATGCTTAAACTATATGCTATCTTGAAAATATGTAACCACCCAACAATGACGTAAAAAAATGTTGGATTTTTCTATTCTATCCATGTTATACAATAATCTAAAATGTTTTTAAAAATCTCCCCCGGGTTAAGAATCTTTGGATAGGGGGTGTGGGGTACGAATGTCCCCCACGGCTTACTTTTTCTTTAACGATATGTCCCGGAACGCAGATTTTTTAACTAAGCTCAGAGTCCGTCCTTATGTTTTTTTTCCAATTCAACCACTGGAATAAAACCAACGTAAAAATATATAAACCCGGACAATAATAATATTGGAACCCAGCGAATCTATTATTATTGGTGCGGTGCGGCGCGGCAAGTCGATAATAATAATAATAATAATAATAATAATAATAATAATAATAATAATAATAATTGAAAACTAGTTTGCGGCCGAAACGGTGTGCGGGCACACTAAACGGGCGAAACGAGGGACTTTTCCTCGAAACGGGCGGACGGAATCCGCCAAGTGAAGTACGCGCGATTGCGTTTCGCGAGAAAACCAAAATCGTGCGCGCGTTATCGTGGCCGCGGCGGATTGAAACGGCGCGAGCGATTGGGACGGCGGCGGCGGGCCTTTATATATAATATATAACGGGATTATAATGGGGCGCTCCGAGAACGCGACCGCACTATCAATTTGATGAAAAAATATATAATGAAAAATAATACAGACGCGCTCGCTCGACGTTTTGCGTCGCACGTTAAGAGGATGATGTTAGAGCACTCGCATTAATAATAATATCGTTGTCTCTGTCTATCTATAACAGATAATATAGCAAAATCACACTGCGAAATTTTGGCGTTTAGTTTAAATTTATAGAGTATAAACACCTATTACAAAATTTAAAACGAGGAATATTTTCGAGTGAATGCCTCATAGGCATTTTGTAAAATATCGTCTGACGAAAAAGTTAAAGCTATTTAAAAACATCAAAAACTAAAAATGCCGTAACTTTTTTTTTCTGACAATATTTTACAAAAAGCCCACGAGGTTCGCTCGAAATTATTCTTGTCGTTAAATTTCATAATAGCTAGTGTTTAAGCTCTAAATCTAACAACCAAAATGCCATAATTTCAATTTTGCGTTGTACGATTTTGCTATATTGCCAATTAGATGGACGGAGACAGAAAATGTGGGTATAGCATCCTCTTAAAAAAAAGATTATTTCGCAACGACGTTCGCAATGACGATAAATATTATTAATCATAAAATTTATAATATAATACATATACATATATATATATATATATATATATATATATTGATAAATTATTATTAATATATTATTTATAATAATATTTAGAATTAATAATTTTTACACAATAATAATATTATCGCAGGCCGGTAGGCCCTCCGTGTGCCGTGCGTGCGTGCGTACAGCGGCGGCAAACAATAATAATAATAATAATAATAATAATAATAATATGTTCTACGCGGCGCGAGCAAGCGTACACACACACACGTGTGTGTGTGTGTGTATTTATAAAACGACGATGCGGTTCTCGGAACTCCTACGCACGCTCAGGAGACCTTCAGCATCTATTCTCGGAACTCCCGACCGCCGCCTGCTGTTACACCAGCGTATACACCGCGAACCTCGACGACACTTCTGGCGAGCGCGCGCGCGCACACACACCAATCCCGCCATACCATGATAATAATATTATATAGACACACACACGCACACAGTGACGCGGACAGACGGCACAGACACATGGCACCAACGCGAGCCACCGCGCCGCGTGTCCGACACGACGATTTTCCCATTTATATTAAACCGACCGAAATGGCACTATTCTTTATATATATAAAACGGAGAGAGAACGAGCATTGTACAGAAAAAAAGGGTTTACGAACGGTATATGCGTGTTTGTTGTACGCGGTAAAATTATCGTATTGTTAAGTCGGATGTATGTGTGTGTGTGTACAGGTGATTGAGAGAGAAAAACCCGAAAAAGAAACCGTCCCCCGGGTGTGCCGTTCGCTCCCCCCCCCACCGATCACCCATCTATAAACCGTCGTGTCGTCGTAGTCGCCGTGTGCCCCGCGAACGGTCGTGTTCTTGGGTTAGCGTTACCATTTACCGTATACGCGGTATATATATACATAAGTATATGGTAAACGGACAAAATCCCCCCCGAAAAAAATGAAACAATATAGGTAATGCAAAGGGTTTTAGGAATTTCTGAAAATAATACGCACGAGAAAAAAAGCCAAAGAAAAATATTGTTGGAGGAAAAATAAGACAAATTGTTTTAGTTTCGACTTTACACATAATGTAACAAAATAATGATAACTAAGTATTTTTCATTGTATTTATTGTCATTTTAAAAATAAATCATTTTCAATAATCACAGATATAATAATATGGTATAGAACTTATAGTTAATAATAATCTGTATAATCTTAATTCTCAAATTCTTAATATTAAAAAAATCTCAGTAAAATCGTATGGTATGTGCAATTGCTGTTAAAAAAACCTGGAATGCTTTAGTACATTATGAATAATAATCAGAATCCAATGATAATACAAAATAAATATTCTACAAAATAATAAATATAATGAAATTATTACCATGGAATACTAACTGACCATTAACGTTCAACACATATTATAATATTAATATTATCTGTAATAATTGAAAATTATTTATTTATTATATCGTTAATTATAATGTGATTATACCCATTATATTATGATAAATTAATAAAAATACCTAGTTATCATTATTTTGTTATATTATGTATAAAATCCAAACTAAAACAATTTGTCTTTTTTTTTCCTTTGGCTTTTTTTCCTATTACCGTTACACGTTATGGTAAACGGACAAAATCCCTCCGAAAAACAATAAAACAAGATAATTCAAAGGGTTTTAGAAATTTTTGAAAATAACACGCACGAATCTAGGGAAAAAGCCAAAAAAAAGCCATGGAAAAATAGCCACAGGAAAAAAAGAAAAATTGTTTTAGTTTAAAATGTATACATAATAATATAACAAAATAATGATAACTAGGTATTTTTCATTGTATTTGTTGTCATTTTAAAAATAAATAATTTTCAATAATCACAGATACATAATGATATGGTATAGAATACCTATATAGTCAATAATAATCTTTATAATCTTAATTCTTAAATTCTTAATATTAAAAAATTTTTAATAAAAGTGTATGACATGTGCAACTGCTGTTAAAAAATCTGGAATAATTTTTTCTCCGGCTTGTATTTCTAAACAAAGCCTTATTTTAGTTGATCCTATATTAAATCCAAATTTTAAAACAATTTAGCTTTTTTTTCTATAGCTTTTTTTCCGTGGCTTTTTTTCCCTATTACCAATACGCACACATGTAAAATAAAAACGTGTGACCAAAAGACTACGTCTACCGTTGAAACGCGTCGAACGATATAAAAATTAAATACATCAGACCCCAAAATATTCTGATTTTCGTACTACACATTTAATCCATTTTTTTCTTTGAACGATCCTTTTTTATATTTATCATCAGCATTATATAATATATAAAAATGTAGAATCGCCTAATTTTATTAACACTGCGCAGTTGCTAATTTCGCACTACACACAATTTTAGGGGCTGAATTAATAATATTTTTATTTTTGGACAACAATAGGTACCTATCCAACAAAATTAATAATAATACGGATGTGTCAGAGGTATACCTAATAGGAGTGGTATTTAAACAAATATTATCTACTTGTATTTAATATTCGTGCTTCACAACTGTTTTCATTAATTTTTATTTTATTTATCTCTGGGAGAATTTTGTTCTACGTGTTTTGTAACCCGGAGAGATTTTGTCCTAGATTCTATATATATTATTTTTACTCATCCATATAATAACGCGAGCACATAATATTATTATTATTATTATTATTGTTATACAGTAATGTAGAGGGGACTGGCCGAATTAGTTCCCGTTTGGAAATGCGACTTGTCTCCATATATAGACTATAATATGTGTGAAAAATAATTTTTAAAAATCAACGTGTCCGATACATTTTTACTAATTTACCTTATTACAATATTATCTTTGATTATATAAATGGTATAATCTATGATTATTGCTCAACGATATTACACGTAGGATGAGGGTGTTGACTATGCACAAATGGGAAGGGAGATCAAAAACTTCAAACAGTAAAAAAATATCAGTACTTACATTTTGTGGAAATTCGAGAAACTTCATTTACTGGGTAATTTTTTACTTATGTATGTGTGCGTACTATCTGCTTGGAAACCAACTCGGCCACTATCTGAATAATAATGGATTCAAAACGGGAACCGGTTCGGACACTGCGATTTAGATAAGACCCGGGAACCAATTCGGTAGATATCAGCCGTAATGTGTGCGGTTTGAATCGCGGAAGAAAAGTCCAAGGTAAAAAACGTCTTAAGAAAAAAAGTCCGCTATTGTATTTAATCGGAATTGTTGTAAAGTATGGCCAAAAATCGAAATAAAATAGAACGAAAAAATAATGGTAAGACATACGAATTCGATGAACGATAAAAATGAAAAAAATAAAAACCAATATCTATTATTGTCTATAATTATTATTATTATTATTATTATTATTATTATTATATACGAATTTGACGCGAGCGTTCTCTCGATAATTTTATTATATAGGCCACCCGCCTCACGGGTATTTCGTTGAAAAAATGTATCGACCATTTTTATCTGTTTCCCTATCTCTTTTTGCTATTTTCTCGTGTTTCCTCCACCCAACCCCCCTATTGCCGTAAATTTATCAATAATGAAACATATTCGCGGAACAGAAGCACTTCCGAGACTGCGATAACAGACCGAAAAATTCCCGTCCGGTATCTAATAATGTTCACATTATTTTGCTCTGACAATAATGAAAACATTATCTCAATTCGTACGTACCAAATTGCGTTCGTGTCCAATCAATGTTAATGTCACGTGTACACGCGCGGAAATTTCGTTTACGAAATACCTAATAATTAACATATTACATCGCTGTAAAAAAAAAATAAATAAATTTAACGCTATCCCGTGAAAATCGAAGGATATAATATAACATCGCATAATCGCTAATCTTATAGGTGATACATTTTACGATCTTTAATTTTGATTTTGATTCAGTGGCGTTATTTAAATTTTTCTGCAATATTTGACTGATTTGTTGACTTAAAACCAATCGGTTTACCCGACACTTTTTATTTGGAAGGTATACATTTTTTAGTTAAAATAATAGAAGAAAATCAAAATGTGTGTTTTTTTAATGGTAATGCCGATTCAGCTAATCGGTAAATTCTAAAAATATCTATATATTTTAACTACCTACGATTATCATTTACCAATATTAATATTTTTAAAATTTGACCACAAAGTTAAGCTGACCGACTAAAACAATAGACTAGGGCAAATGTATGTGTCGCCCTACCCCCAAATAACGCCACAGATATGATTATAATGTTCATAGCCCATGGGTATGTAGGTATCTGCAAATGGTGAATTTTTAATTATTTTGTTTAAATTTCATTTATTTAGGTATGAATTAAAAATTTTCTGGGAAAGGAGTACAAAAAATATAAAACACTAAAAATTAATACAACCTTTATATAGCTTACTATCTTTAGGGACAAAATTGCTTAGTTAATATACAAATTACTTTTGTAAAGGAGGGGAGGAGGGGGTTGTATGATTTGCGCACTATTTTGGCAAATATATTTCCATCCAAACCAAATTAATTTAAATAAATAGTACAAGAGGTCCATAAAAAATGGATAAAAAAACTCGTCATATATTTACTTATAGTTTATATATAAATATTATATTTTATATACTTATATTATAGATATTTATACAATATTCCTATTCGATCATTTCGATCCAAATATCCAAACCCCGAAGTTAATTGAAATTATTCATAAGAATAGGGTCCCAGACCCTTTTCACCTTAAAAATATCTCGTATTTACCAAAAAATATTATGGGCATAAAAATGATTAGTCTAAAAACTATAAACGTAAGATCCTAATATATAAAAAGAGATCTAGGATTTTATACTATTGATAAATGATTTATTGACTGCAGATTATTGAATTTTAAGTTTTTAACTCATAATTTTGAAGCTTTCACCAACAAGTTTTTGCGGTGGGTAAAGGTAGGTGGAATATTCGATACGTCAATCTATGTTGTTATCAATTTCGGTCAACTGCACACGACCCTTAGATTTACCTGTAGTGATAAAATTACAGAGCAAGTGAACTCCTGCAAAATAACAGGTAGACGTAGATGAAAAGGTAGTAAAAAGGTCAAATATAAATTATTATTAAATATTATAATATAAATATTATCGTCGCATGTAAACTTTGACAGTATTATATTTTATTAAATGGGAAGATCATCAATTGTTTTACTAGCTTACTTAAATGCAATTTATTTTAATTATAGTTCTTACTGAATTTCAAATCCAAATTTATATAAAACTAAACAGTGTGTCTGAAATTTTAAACAAAATTATTTCAGAAATTCAGGATATGTAAGTGCTATACTTTTAGGAACTACTTAATTTTTCAGACAGATGATCTAAGACTTACATAGCATTTGTTCAGATCTATAAAATGTAACGTTTTACAAATTTTTTACAAATTAAAAATATTTAGCATGTGTAATACAAATTATTTATGGGTTTTAGGTTTCTAAATATAAGTTTAGATACGATATATTATAGATCGTATATTCCCGTTATATCCGTTTGTTGGTCCGTATTCCGTGGTTATACTAGTATACATAGTTATAAGTTTGTTGATTTGGTTACCTAGAAGATAGTTATTATTCGTTTTATTTTGTAATATTTTTAGATTATTGTTTAAAATACGTTCGAAAACCTGGAATTCAGCACACTCGTAGAGTAAGCTTTCCTAACTTGTTTTTAGGAGCCCCTACTTCTGATACTATATTCAGATAAACTAAATAATTTTAAATGATAGTTCTAAATTCAAAATTGACAAAGTTACATTAGTTTGAATTTTGAAAAAATCGATTAGGTATTTTTAAATTTTAAATGGCCATAAATATATTTGGAATTTAGTAACATACATTTATATATTTAAGTTATAGTAATTTAAAATTAAAAATAATAATCGATTTTTTGTAGATTCTGAGCAGTGTGATGCATGATGTTTATTTTTGTTTTCTTACTTTTTTTTTTGTTAACAACTTTTTGACTAAAATAATTGAACCAATTGTTATTCGTTACAATATGTGTACCTATACCAATTTTGTCAAAGTTGGAACTCAGCCAATTTTGAATTTAAATTCATAGTTCACACATCAAGATTATTTAAAATTATTTAGTCTATCTGAATCTTGGAAATTAAAATTGATACTGGCGAAGGTCATATATAATTTTACCTAAAAAAAGGTCTCTAAAAATTATACATTTGATACATTTTAAATGTAATGACTAATTTTATACATATCTATTTTTATTACAAATGACTGGTTCAAATTTAAATTACGAACATATACCTAATGAATATGTAGTTTAATATATTATATATTTATATGTATTGTTTATACTGTTTTTAATATATATTACTATAGTATATAGTATACACTATACACCTATAGATGCAATTAAAAACTATATGTATAGAAATTTACAACTATATCCGTATAAGTAATTACTAATGATTTTAATTGTTATAGGAGCTTACTATTAAATTTATGGCCTAATAATATCTCGTATTTCGTACAGCACCAATAAAAATTATCCTATTAAACGTTTTTTTTTTTTTATAATTGACTTGATACCGAATAATCTTTTTAATTTAAAATTAAATTGTTCTTGGTAAACACTATAATAACAACAGTTGTTAAGAATTAATTGAAAACTTAATAAGAAATTAATAACAGTTAATTGAAGTAAACGAAAGTAGTAAAGTGTTATAGATAATGCTGTCATATACAATATATAATGATAAATTAAATTATCCAAGCACCCTAATATTATAATAATCGAAACATGTTTGAGTAATGCATATATGTATATTATATATTGTATATTATACATTTATTTATATATTTTAAAATTTAATTAAATATGGATAAAAAGCATCATTGACCAGAAATTTATAATCTTTATCAGATCATGAATTTGGTCAAAAAATTGCGCTACATAATGACTTACACATTTATATAGCTTACGAACTACAAAATATATAATCTCAAATTTGACACTCATTGTCCCCATATAAAGACTTACTGTTAAATTGTAAGCTTTACTGTATATTATATTTTATGAACTGGATTACTATTGAAAGTTTGAAACGATACTATCATTTGGCTAATTCAGTTCGATTATTTTCCCTAAGCAATGCGCCAGTGCTGAATTAATAATAATCATTTATTTATTTATTTAATTTATTTCAATTTTTTTTTTTTTCATTTATTTCGAAAGTGATTAAAACCCGACGTGTGTTAAAAAGTGCGTTGTCATTGAGCATAGCGAATTTAGAAAAACTAAAGGTAGTCTGTCTGGTAACCAACTAATATATATGTATATATATATATATATTATTATATATACACAATACACATATATGTGGCGTACATAAAATATTCTATTTCAAGTTTAAAAAGTTTTAAAATAAAACTTAATCCTGTGTTTCATATCCTCTTCGAAGCTTCCGTCTTTCTGTACAACGGACCTTAAATACTTGAACTTCTTAAACTCTCTCACTATATCCTCACTCAATTTTCACTAAAATCATACTCTATATATTCTGTTTTACTCCTACTAATCCTTAGTCCTTTACTTGCAAAAGTTTCATTTGCAAATTGCCTGTACTTTACCCTGTATATCCTTTGTTATTTCATCAAATACCAGGGAAAATAAGTAAGGACTCAAAGCCGAACTCTGGCGCACTCCCACTTTGACCCTAAAATCGTCAGTTTCTCCACACAAACTCTTCACTCATACATGTCTTGAATTATGTTCACATACACCTTTGGTAATCCTTTCTTTATTGATGCTCACTTCAAGATCTTCCTAGGAACCCTATCATAAGCCTTCTCTAGATCAATACATACTATATACAATTTCCTTTTCTTTCCTCTGTACTTCTGTACAATATTTATCATACACAAAATATTGGCTCCATTGTTGACCTCCCAGGCATAATCCCAAACTGATTTCTTGTAACAAGTGTTTCACTATTATTACCGTTTAAACTTTTTCCAAATCTTTATACTGTGGTTCACAAGTTTTATTCCTCTATAATTTCTACATTCCTTTACATCTCCTTCACCTTTCATTGTTGGTATATTTAAGTATTCAATTAGTACCTTATTATAGAACTTTGTCAGCTGTCCTATACCTAAACTCCCTAAGACCCGGTGCACACCGGGTATAGTATCCATATATTATATAATACTACTGTTCATACTTCTATTGGTAATCTATCTGGTCCTACCGCTTTCTTATTTTTCATTTTTCTTACAGTGCTTCACACTTCCTCTTCCCTTATTAAATCCATTATACCCAAATTCTACTCAACTCTATCAATAGCCTAATAATAATCCCTCAAAATATTTTTCCATCTCTCTATATCACTTCCTTGTCCTTCATTAAAACCCTTCTATCATCATCTTTTACGCACCAAAAATTTTTAAAGTCCCTGTATTGTTTTTCTCTTCTCTTAGATAGCCTGTACACTTCTTTTCCCTCTTCTTTTGTTCCTAACCTCTTATACATTTCATCATATTTCCCTAATTGGGCTCTACTCACCGCACTCTTTATTGCTTTACATACTATTTTTATACTCTACCCAATCATTTCTCTCACGGGTTTTCTGTCATTTCTTGAATTTTATATTTTTCTTTGATATTATTGTCTGCACTTTTTCTGCCTACCACCATGTTTGCTTATCCTCTGGCATACTACCTCTACTCTCGCCAACAACTTCCCTAGCAACTCTCATGACATGCTCTGCTACCTTTTCACATATTTCGTCTATATTCGCTTCCATGTTCTACTGACAGGGGGTCTCAATCAGCTTTTTTTAAAATACTTTTCCATTTTCCACCGTTAGTTTATCCCGAATTATATTTGTTTTTATGGATTATAAATTACAGCAGGCTTATATTGATGTTTGGCTAAAAATTAAAGTACCTATCATTTTTAAAATTTCATGGAAGACCATTTTATTTACCAAATTCATTTAGATTTTGATAAAGCAGCTCATAATGCAGTATTAAAAATCGAAAATGAAATATTTACCGATTATGTTGTATGATATTGATATGAAATGTACACTTCTATCATATTTTTGGGCAGAACGTCCATCATTTGACCCCTGCAGAACTACTAATTAGCCTGAAACATTTCTTCGTGATTACAATAGTCAATTTTATATAAGATTTTCAAACTGTTTTATGGTAATAAATATATTATTAGAATTTCAAGAAGAAACCTATTTAAAAATTAGTAGTATTAAATGTAATATTTTGAACTAAATTCAAACTGTATAAAATACGTTTTAAAAAAATTTGAAGAATATGAAGTACAACAAAATATATACAAATCTGAAATGGACCACTTTTTGTCGGTAAATAAAAATAATATTAGTAGTATGTTTTAGGAGCTTCTGAAACCGCCAACCGCCATTCACTAACCACTGCTGTTACCGCTGCCGCTATTCACTGTACTACGACCTTACCACCTGCAACTTGCCACCCAAATTTTTTTTAAATTTTACTTTTCTGCCGCCGTATTCATTACGTAACGTATCATATAATAATATTATCTTATCATATGTTATCAGAATATGTATTTTATTAGAATTATGTTATTATGTTTTCTTATCACGTGTTGTTTACAGAATGTGGTGATACGGCGGGTACCACCACTAACAGAATTACCATTTTCATTTTGTATAAATTATTATTTATTGTATTGTAATTTCTATTTATTTATATATATATATATATATATATATATTTTGCTCTACAAGATCTCATCCCCTCCGTACGATGCATACCTCCAAACGGACACACGGCGACACGGCCGGTCCTTCTCGTTCTCTCCGCCTACGAACAACACGTTTTACAACGTTTCTCCGGTCTCGTACGGCATACGAATAAATGTATCCGTCTTCAATTCTTGTACTTACGCTTCAGTACTTAATTTTTGTATAATCGTATTTCTCTTCGAGTTGTTAATAAACGTTCTTTCACGCACTTCGCGTTGTACTCAAAATTGTATTTTGTTTATAAATTATTTAATTCTGAAACCTTCTCCCGTCAGAGTTTACATTAGTTAAGTCGTTCAACAGAACGTAAAACGCACTTGCGCTAAATTGGTGACGTCGGCGTGATCGACTTATATGCCAAATTGGTGACTTCAAATCCGTGAATAAATAAAGAAACGTTCTAGCGTTCATCTCCTACACGCTTGCACCGTTTCGCGTTTTACCGTTCGCGTGTTCGTTTTTTCGCCCGTTATTCGCTAGTGCATTTTTCGACGTCATCCACGAGCACGTGTTTCACACTTCGACCACAAGCCCATCTTCTTATCCGTTTACATCCGACGACACGTTTCTTGCAGTAAACGTAATGGCAACGGATAGAGTTGCGACGCTGACAACGGTCGAGATCGTCCCGCCAGCGAAATTTCAAAACGTGTCTCCGTCGGCGCATTTACCATTTTCTCCCGTCCTCACTTCTTCTAAGACTCTTGTTATCGCTAGTAATTCCAGTGTTATAATACTAATTACTCTCAGGTATGTAATTTTTATACTTACTTTTATATTTGAATTATTATTAAAAACTATATTAGTGTTATTATATTATTTATATTATAAATGATTAGAGTCGAGTGAGAAAAACATAGCTGGAAGGACAGGCCCTGACCACTAACAGAGTTACCATTTTTGTTTTGTATAAATATTATTATTTATTGTATTTGCGATTTATTTATCTATGTTCCTTGTTCCAATCGATCTTTTTCTCCTCCATACAACGCGCACCTACGTATTGTCACTTTTCTGTTTTGATAAAATCTTTTTACGCGCTTTGCGCCACACGACTCGTCATTGTTTATTCACACAATCATACCTAAACTTTCTCCCGGCGGAGTGAAATTGCGTATTTGGTAAGCAGTGTACCGTATGCACAAACCGACTTTGACCACTAAGTACACGACTTATATGCCAAAATAATATATATTGTCTTATCAGATGATAAGAAAAGTTTGAAAATATAACAATGTACAAGTATAACATTTCCTACTGCTACTCTCGGCTAGGTCATACCTAGACCGTTCCAACTTTCCAATATAAATTAACTATTTAGAAATAAAACATATTTTATTAATATTTTTTTTACATAATATATATACATATCTATTCTACGAATACCAGGTGATTTTAAAAGGCTTTTCTTTAACGAGTTTGATCTAACAGGCGGGGGTTGTTTTTATTAAAAATGAATTTAATATATCTAATTTCGTTTCTGTTTACGATCGTGCCTTTAACAGTTCGAACTAATACGATAATTATCCGTAAAATAATTTTTTTTTTTATTATTATTTGTACATTTTTAATAAATATATATTTTTTTAAATAGGTTCTATTCGGAATCAGCTGAATATATCGACGGGTAAATGTAACTACCATATAAAACTGGCATAAAAAATAAATAGATACAAAACTGATATAATTTAATATTCATTATAGTGAAAGGAAATATGCTCTATTTATTTAATACCAAGAATTATTATATGTTAAAGGCCGATCAATTCGAGCAGCGTGCAATATGTGGGAAAGATTTCCAGCTGTTTAATATAAAAACAAAGTGCACGAAAGTGGCGTTATGTCCCTAGTTGTTACAGAGTATTCAGAAATCGTTTTGTGAAAAATATAATTTATACAATATATTAATCGAATGGACGGAATTTATATAAAACACATTTTACACTTGTAATATAAAATGGATTGTTGTCGATCTAGCATACTATTCCATTTAAGTTAACCGCGTCACCCTTATTAAAGACATAGATATCTATTTCTCTCCTACTCTTTCCTTCGAATTCTATATAAACAACATGATTGGTAGAGCCTTCAAATTCCTGGGATTCAATAAACACAACACAACTAACTTCTCTTCCATTTTTTAACTTTGTATCCTTTACTTCTCCCGGGTTCGTTCTATTTTGAAGTATGGGGTGGTGGTTTGTCATTACCATCTAGCCCATGATAAGCTCCGAATGTGACGAATTTAAAACAGATTTTTATCCTATGCTTCTTTGCTATTTTATGCTGCTTTCCTTTTAAAAATTGATCATCCTCAACATGACTATTCTCTTATTCGCTCCGCTCTTCATCTTCGAACCTTAGCCTCCCGTCGAAAAGAAGCTGACCATTCTTTTATAACATCCTTTTTTAATGGCTCCCTTGACTCACCTGACTTCCTATCCTCAATCTCCTTCTGTATTCCCACCCATAACACAAGAAATCATTACCTTTTTCATCTTCCCCATCATCATACCTTATATGAGTTAAATCATTTTCTACATAGAATGTTAAGATATCTTAATAAGTTTAGCTCTTGTCACATTTTTTAGCTTAAATAACCGATTATATTAATTATTAATTATTGTATTATTAATAATGTTATCTTGTATGTGTTATGTGTATATTATTTAACTTGTATTTAAAGTATTGCTCAGGTGTTATTATGTAAAAATAAATAAGTACCAAATTAACGTAGAAAATGTTAAAACATTTTTTTCTAATTTTGGGCTATTTTAAATGTTGACGTTTTTCGTCATAAAAGAGTTAATTTTAATTATTACCAATAATAATGCTTATATTATATACACTAAAGTTTTGCTCAGAATCATTTTATCGAAAGAAATGATTTATAATTGCTTTCAAATTCAATATATCCACCATAATTACATTTTATTCTTTATTCTCATCATTATTCTTTATAATCTTGCCTGCTCGATAATAGTTTAAAAATGTTAACAATTTTATGACTACAATATTATAGTTCTCCAGAGCCTCGAAAAACGTAACATTTTACAGTGATCAATGTTAAAATATGAGTTAATGAGAATGTTGGTAATTTAAGATTTTCAAAAGAGTCAAAAGATCTATATGCTAAACATTTAAACAATTCGATATTAATATATATATCTTCTTCTTCTCCTTCGCCTTCTCTCCCAACTATTTGGGGTCATCCAGATATTAATATTAATATATATATATAATAGTAATACCTACTTTGGAAGGTTATCCCTGAGTGCCAAACGGCGGTGCCGAAATGGCAACAATGATAGCAAGTATTGTCCGTATTCGTGATTTTATATAATTGGTATTTTAACTCTAAAATTATTTTACGAACCCGTTAAACTAAAATACAAAATGTAAATGAAATCACTAAACATTAATCACGTATATAGTTAATAATTAATATTGTCATGCTGTATAATATGATATGGCCGTAACACGTTTTGGCACATACGTTCAGGTTCAAAGTGTTTTTCCCCTACACGTTTGGGTAGGTACATCAAATTTTCTAACATATTTTTTAGATTATAATTTTTAAAAATCTATACGAGATAATATATCAAATATTTGATAATGTAGAATGTAGATAGTATCTCCATTTTATTTTGGTGCAAATTACAATTATAATCAATCTTATCAGAAAACTTCTACTCAATTTCTTTACCTAAAAAAAAGTGTACTTACATAAAAAAAAAATAAATACATTCTTCACTTTGTTCAGGCTCTAAAATAAGTCGGTAGGTTAGGTTAGGTTAGTTTAGATTAGGTTAGTTTAGGTTAGGTTAGGTTAGGTTTACGCTTAAGAAAACTACTGGGACAATAAAAAAAATGCGCTTTCTCAAGTACCAACTATAATCAATTTAATACCAAAAAGCTCCCTACCCGAAACATTTTACTCCGAAAAAGTGTATACGTAAATATCGATATCACATACTTGTATATATAAAAAAAAAATGAAACACATCGTTGTAAAATCAATAAATTCCTGTCTACGCACAGAGTTTAAAAGTACAGTAGATTATCAATATAACTTTTAAATATTTTAATAAAATACCTAAGATAAGTGAAATTTAATTTAACCTTGTTTTATCATACATTATTTACTAAAATATTTTCTCGATGTATTTAATTAAAATAAAAATAAATCTATTTCATTTTATAGAACGTATAGGTACCATGTTGTCTTATATCGATTTGTTTGAACAAAGATAATTATTGAACGGGAACCTCGTTTGCATTTTGTGCAAAACTAGTTGTCATTTTTCGTAACACTATACGAGTACATGTCTATATATTAGCTGTATCTATTATTATAAATCGTTTATTTAAAAAAAAAAAAAAGAAAAAAATCATGACCAATAAGACAAATATTTATTTAACCATTTGACTTGAGGAGATCTATTCAAAAGCCTTCAAATGCCTCGTGGGGTTCTGAACAAACGTCCCACTTATACGTATATAGTATATATACGGTCGCTGTGACGGGCAAAAGACGTATATAGCCATATAGGTAACATAAAGGCCGATTCGCACTATACGGATCGTCAGAGGATCCGACGATAAAAATATCAAAAAAATATTGTTTAATGTATTTCATACGGTCATGTTATCATAAAAATTACATTAAACAATATATATATATATATATTGACGTAGGTAACGTTAACAATCACTGACGTCCCGTAGATACAGAGCGAATCGGCATTGATAGAGAGTTTTTGCACAACACCGGTTAAAAACTCAGTTCACACGTTATTTACCAAAACACGTTTGTGCGCATGTGCCCCGCCGAATATCATCGGTACGGTTAGATTATTGTGATTATCGTAATCGGTTCTTTTAAATCGTTTAACGGGTTAAATCGGTTATTTTTTGAGTTTAAATTTTATATTTTTCTTTTTATATACCAATATATGGATGCAACGTCTAATAAAAAGGAACGTTTAAGATTCCCTACAGAAAACGATTTCAATCTTTTACGACAAGTTTTAGGTATGTTATAATCCTTCCAATGACAGTGAACAGTCATCCATTATTCACAAAAATGTTAATCAATGGTCAAGGAAAAACTTTTCAGTTTTCACTTCGAACTATAAAAGAGCACGTTCATATTGAATAGGTATAACAAATAGTTTAAATATTTAAAGAAAAAAAACGAAAACAACGCAAAACACAAAACAATAACAGTATTGGTAATCATAACGAGGAGATCGTTCTGATATCAATATATCGTAAACGAAAGTTATACGATAAATGCAAAAACTAGAGTTTCAGTTATTACGATTTTTTCTCATTTAACCGAACGTAATTTTCACCGTAAAATTTAGCGTGTGTTGTGCAAAAACTCTCTAAATGATACAACGTAATATACAATATACGTAATATTGCGTACAGTTGCGTACATGGGGGGGGGATATTAGGGATAGATCCTCCCTTGACCTATTTTTTTTAGAATTTTTCGCCTTTATAGTGTTTTTGTAATAGATATTTTACTGTAAAATTCAAATAAAGTTTTAATAATTTATAAAATGTTCTATTTTATATTATTGTATAAGTGTTAGTTGGTAAACTTTAACGGTTCGAGGTTGAAAGTAAACTTAGTAAAAAATATATTCACTCCCCCCCCACCTTTAAAAAACTCCTGTGTACGCTATACTGATTGCGTATTGTATTTGTAACGAAATCAAATTTCATTAACGATTTGCAAATAATAATTAATGAGTATTCGTATAAATGTAAAAAAAAAAAAAAAAAAAACGTTATGACTATATTCTCCGTTTTATCCCAATATTATATACTCGAATGTACGAACTATAATACGTGTCCATTATGAACTCGTGATATAAAAAATAAATAACGTGTAATAATATGGAACATAAAATACGACCGTCGTCCGACGAACACAAGTTTGTAATTACAAATAATTATTGTGCCGTAAAAAATTCGTCGACCTAATGTTTTAATTGCTTAATCATATTGTTTTTTTTTTCAATTTTTTTTTTTATTAGCATTGTTAATTATTTCGGGGAAGTTTAAAGTTGACCTCAGCCGTGTTAATAGGACATTATAATACACTATTAATAATCGTTATTCCGATTTAATAACTATTCACGGTTGTATGTACGTTAAAATAACGCGTCGAAGTGAAAATGTTTTTCCGGGGTTTAGGGTTTGATGATGTTGCGAAATTATCCGTATACGAATATAATATAGCTGGTGCCGGGTACTTATTATTGTTATTACGACTTATTTGTCCGTGATATTATGGTTTTACGAGCCATAACAATATAATTACGCGTATAGCGGTGTAGAACACGAAATATATAAACACTTTAAAATCATCGATGCACCGAGAAACGCCATACATAATATAACGACGACTGTTGCCAAAAACTTTCGTCACATCGAATTATCAACAATAATATATTATACGAAAAAAATAATTATATATTACGAAAAAACAACAACATAATATATAATGTATTATCAGTGGCGTATCTGAAGCTCAATTAAGGGGGAGGGGCAATTTAAAATTTTTAACGTACTTACCTAAAAATTTAGCAAAGGTGCTCAACCCCCCTCTCACCGCCCCAAAAAAATTAAGTCAGCATATTTTTTATAATGATGTTCATTTTTAATTATCAATTATACTAAAAATAAAATACAATACTGTAACATTTTTTAAAGTAGTATTGATCTTTTTTTTTCTTTTGCAAATCGATCAATAATTCCTTGAACATCCACTTCAATATCTTTATGAATATTCAATAAAGCCAAACCAGTCAATCTCTGTTCACCCATCTTAGATCTTAACCAAGTTTTTAATCTAGCAAAAAAATACCACATGCAAAAGCAAAAGCAAGTTTTTGCATTTTCATTATTTTCATTTACTTAAATAATTTTTTTGTTGCAGTATTTTATATGACACACTTATAGTTATTAAACATTTTATATTATAAAAATTTAAAAATTACTCCAAAGAAGGGTCCTTAAAAATAGTGTTAGCGGACCGTATCCGGACCGCGGTCCGCCAGTTGGTGACCCTTGTACTAAATAATATAAATGTTTAACTGTTATCAATTATCAGCAGATAGCATATAGTGATAAGTTAATATGGTAACCTAATGGTTACTACTGGTAACTGTGGTATCTATGGTGCATATACCAAAACTTCGGGAAGGCTACCCCATGGGTATTCATTATACAAATAGCCTATCCATTCTATATTATCTATGGGTTAAGTAGATAAACATGACCTGATATCCTTATAATTTTTTGGAAACGTCGATTACAATTCAAATATAATAATTATCAATACACGCTTGAATAGTAAATTATATATGAAATCATAGAAAACAACACCGCTAAATCCAAGGGGGGGGGCGATCCACCCATCGCTTCCCTCATATACGCCACTGCACACATATAGCATAATATAGCTGATATAATATAAGTATACGGTGTGTCTAGGTAAGCCTAGTTCACACTATGTTAGTAGTCAGTCAAGTGGTAAGTGATAAGTATTTAGTACCTAGTAAGTACATAGTTAGTAGCTTAAAAGTGTCCGGACATTAGTAGTTAGTTGTATATTACTGATATAGTACTGATATTATTGATAGTAAATTAGTACATTGGTAGTCTGATGATAAAAAAGTCGTGCGATAGTGATGTGATAATTATTGATTCAAATTTTTGAAAGAATTATATTCTAAAAAATAATCTTTATTTCTGCATTGTGACATTTGACTATTTGTGAGGTGTTTTATTAATTTTGTTTTACAAAATGAATAGACTCCAATCAGGGGACAAGAACATAATTAATAAATTGAATTAATATTTTTATTTATATGAATAATTAATTATTTCTGATCAAATCCAGGTATATTCATTATATTATGTTTCATATCTTTATAAGCCTGTTCTTTAGCTTGCTTATTTTTATATAGTGGTGATTTTATATTTCACAGACACTCGTTGACAAATGTGTATGTGGTATCTTCGCTCCAACGAGACATATTAATTGATTAATAATTCAATAATATAAAATATAAATGTACTTAATAATATTAATTATATTATAATGTATTATTAATAAGTAATAAATTGCAATAAATAAACGAGTAATAAAATTCTGATGCGGGAAAATACTATCATTATTATTACATAAATTTATTGATAGTACCTATTTGATAACAAACAGATGTTGCAATACTAATATAATCGCGAAATGTCCACCTAAAAGACCACAATACGCGCGTGACAAAATAATTGCGGAACTTTGGAAAGTAAAAAGATTTGAATGCGTCGACCTGTCTTCTATGGGGATCGATCGAGGCATTTTTCTTTATTATTACAGATTAAAATATAATCAATGTTTAAAAATTTTGATTTTTAATGATAAATATAACACGACTAGAAAATAAAATTAAAATAAACGCCTCGATCGTTCCCTAGAACACAAACTGATGAATTCAAAACAGTTTTCAGAATTGAAATCCGACTTTTCAAAGTCCCACAGTTTTGTCACGCTTTTAGGTCGAGTTTTCGTTGGTGTTGCGGCCTCTTAACATACACTGAATAATATACAGTGCCGCAAAAAACGCAGGGGCAGCCGGGGCAATGCCCCGGTAAAGGGGTCCCTTTGAGTTGGCTAGGGGCCTCACCTCCATCTGGGTCATTTAAGTTATTTAACACATTCTCATGTTTAAATCAAATAAATATTATATACAAATTATTGAATACATTTATTTTTAACTTTATACTTTTTTATCAGTTGTCGAAGTAATATGAGCTATAATATTTATAATATATATTATTATTGATATTATGAAACATTATTATAGTGTGCAGTGAGTTATTTTTATGTATGCGATTGGGATTTTCCAAAATAATCATTGTAATCGCTGCTCATGGCCCGTGCGATGATAATACCTAATAACGTGCAGCAAGCCCTCTTCATTGTGTGTTCGAGTGTTTGACGATAATGACAGTCATCAGTCGTGAGTTTTTATTTTTCCTAAATTTTAAATCAACAATGTCTACTTCAAGACAATATTTAAGCGGAGCTGCCTTAATTATTATTAATAATAATATTATTAATATAGGTACTTTCTATCATTTTCAGGGCTTGAAAACGTTATTAATTTTTGCGTTATAACGTTTTTCGTTTTATAACGTTATTTTTGTTTTGTGTTATAACGTTTTTCGTTTTATAACGTTTTTTTTTTTTTCGTTATAACGTTTTTCGTTTAATAACGTTATTTTTTTTTTTTGCGTTTTTTATACTGTAAATTTAACCAAAATTCTGTAATTTACATTCTACGTAGTGTGATTTTGCTATATTAACTGTTAGGTAGACAGAAACAACAAATGCGTGTTTAGCTATTAATATTAGCACAAGATCGCGCCCGAACGCGTGATGTATTTAGTCATTTTCATATGGACATTAAAATACTTGTGTTTTAATTTGGCCTTTGGGTGATACTGATTATTTAACGTGATTTAAAAATAATATTAATATAACTAATAATCGTTTTATAAAGTTATTATTTTTTTTTTTTTGCGTTTTAACGTTTTTCGTTTTATAACGTTATTTTTTTCCCGTTTTAATGTTTTTCGTTTTATAACGTTATCGATTTTATTCCGTTATAACTTTATAATAACGTTATAAACATAACGTTTTCAAGCCCTGATCATTTTGGATTTTCCTTGTGGACTTATATATGTAGTTTGCAAGAAATCTGTCTATTGTATATTTGTATGTAATGTTCTGGGCGAATTCTTCACATACAGCAACACAAACACAACCTAAACATTTAATAATAAATTATTACCTACTTGGGTAATAAGTTATTACTGATAACTAATTTTAAAAAAATTACCCAATCCAAACAAATTAGAAAAACTTCTTCAAAGAAATGAGGGATTTATCGACACCGCCGGAACCTCCTCCGGTTTCAAAAAAGTATATATTATCGACTCCGCCGGCTATCGAATATGATATGCATTATATAACAGAAATAAACATGACTGTATTAAATGTAATATTAATCGTAATATAAAGAATATTAGTACTATCTGTTATTATGGGTATAATATTACGGTCGGGAAATTATTATCTACCCGACCATTGTGATAATAAGTGATAATGGTCAGGTCTCTAGATACACCGTATGGTATATAGATAATAGATATAGTATATGGTTGTGCAGTATATACGGTTCGCACGATATATAGTTGGTACCCAGCGTATGGCGGATTTGGATTTGAGGATTTATTTATCAGGGAACGCGCAAGAAACGCCGCAGTTTTTGTTTTCGTTTTTATTTAACATTTTTAAAAATTATAATTTTTTTTTTTTATGGAAAAATCGTGAAATTACGAAAAAGTTACATTTAAAATTGTTTAAGTACTGATTTAAGTACCGACAGAAAACCATTTTTTAAATTATACCTCAAGTCAGACTCAATAGTTAAGTAGATGTTTAACCGTGACTTACGTGGTTTAAGTCAAACTCATCTATAAATTCCTGATAATTTATGATTATTGATAACAAAAACAAAAACTGTTATTAGAAATTCGTTAGTTTTAACACAATTTAAAATAAAATCGCGAAAATGGAAATAGTAGCCGTGAAACGATTTTAACTCGATAACTCCCAAACTCGTATTGAAAATGCAAACAAAATTAAACATATTGTAATATCGTGTCAACTGTAATCAAATAAATTATGTTGCGAGTT
Organism: Pemphigus obesinymphae; assembly: GCA_025469235.1. Classification (NCBI taxonomy): domain Eukaryota; kingdom Metazoa; phylum Arthropoda; class Insecta; order Hemiptera; family Aphididae; genus Pemphigus; species Pemphigus obesinymphae. The sequence goes on from JAIPRL010005805.1 coordinate 22,159, forward strand.
TGTGACAATGAATATTGACGAACAAACATACATGAATATTGCGATTTGCGGGTAAACATTATATTATGACAATAATAATCATGAGAATTTTGAAATAATAATGATAGGGAAAGTGATAACAGAAAATGTACTCATTGCAGTTGATAACCATTTGAAAAATTAACCTAAGCCATGCCTTAGTAAGTTTTATTAATATTTATTGATGCGACAAATTTTATGTTCTGTTTAAATTAACTGATACTTAGCATTAAGTATAACTTTTAAGTTTTACTTAGTAAGGGAAAACTTAAGTATCACATTGGTGCATGAATGTTTTTTGTCCTCATCACATATAATAAGTTTTGGATAAAAAACATGATATAAATTGTTAAATAATTGATCTTATTAAATCATATTGCAGCTGGTATCATATATAGGTAATAATCATAATCTTGATTATTCGTGAATGACTATAAAGCCTAAAAGGATAGCGAAATCAATATGCGACACCGATAAACTTCATTTCGGTCTACATCACTTACAACTTCCTCGATTAATCATTTAAAAGGAAAAGTGTAGAATTATTTTTGAAGAGGATTACTTAAACTATATGCTATCTTGAAAATACGTAACCCAACGCAATGATGTACAAAAATGTTGGATTTTTCTACTCTATTCATATTATATAATAATCTAAAATGTTTTTAAAAATGCCCCCTGGAAGAAACTTTGGATAGGGGGTATGGGAGACGAAGTCCTCCACGGCTTATTTTTGCTTTAATATGTCCCGGAACGCTGATTTTTTAACTAAGCTCAGAATCCGTCCGTATTTTTTTTTCCAATCAACCACTATATATACTTAATATAACTATTTGTTCGTTTCGACAAAAAAAAGTGCAGTTTAGGACAACTCGCCGTGAGACGTTTTCGCCACCGCATATACGTTTTTAAATAATACCGATACAACACTCATATTTACTCTTATCACGCAATTATATTTTATTTTTTATTATATAATTTATTGTTTTAAATTTCTAACTAATAATTAAGCCATGTTGTTGAATAAATAAATTAACAAAAATTGAAAATACACGGAAATCTTATACCTAAAAATGGTATAATAAAAGGTTTAAAAATGATTAAAAAAAATAATATTTAAAAGTACTTTAAATTCATAACTATTTTGTGCAATTCCGCGTAAATGTGAAAATTATAAAAAAAAACATCAAAAATGAGAACAATAAAAATATAAAGTATACCTATTTTAAAAAAAGTGTGAAAAATATAAATAATAAATATGATAATTTATAATATAAAATATACTTACATAGGAAAAAATCACTATAATACCGATCACTATTACTGTTGGAATACAATCAATCACGCGTTAGATAGATATATGGTACAAATGCACGCGTTACTACATCGTATATCATTACATTATTACACAGATATAATATATTTTATACGGCCATGATTGTTTGAAATATAAAACAATAAATTGTATAATAAAAATACTAAAATTTAAAAAGTATAGGTATAGGTATTATCAAACATTTTGTCCCTAAATAATAATAAGTCCAATCGTTTGTACTGTTTTCCAACAATACTTAATACTTTAGTGTAATGCCTTTAAAAACGCATTAGTATTAATTACTAAATGAACTGTTGTAAAATTCTCATTTTTCAATTTCTGTCGAGTATATGTACCTCTTGTACTTCTAAAATACCTGCCAAAATCTGCCGTATAATTGTCATTTTCAAGTTCATTCATACCTTCAGACAGTTCTGTAAAAAAGTATTTTCATACTATTCATGATGTATGAAAACAATTTTTTTTTTCATCTTCGATATATGTATTTTTTATTTAAATTCTTACACCGACTTCTCAAAACATGGCATGTGCATAATAACCGTTTTTCAACTGATCCCATCACACAATTCTATGATTTTCTATAAACTTTCCATTTTAATCTTTTCTATTGTTTTAAAAATAATTTTTTTTTCCTGCTCACAAATCCAAATTACAGGATTGATAAAAATTATGAACCTATAATTGATAACAAACAAATACGGCTTATCACGTTATTTCTTTTCGTGCAAAGATTGGTTCGTTTACATATTATATACTCGTATACGCATAGCAATGAGGCACTCTGTATATGTTACAACTATTTTACAGAACAGTCTCTATATATTAAATTACTCTATGGCGCCAACGTTCAGAGCGTGTTCGCCGGGTTCTAAAGCAGAATCCTCTCGTAATATTTGTATGTACCAGGGACTGGAACCAAACCGAAAAGAACCGGTTCCAGGACCTGAACCGTTTTAGAAATTTTGGAAACCGAAACATTTTTTTTTTTTTTTCTGAACAAGGAACCGGAATCGAACCGGAACCGATGAATAATAAACGTTCTTCCTCATCGGTTCCAAATTATAATTTTCATATAGAAAATAATTTATTCTTGCTTAATAGCTTACTCAACTTGCGATTTTTAATTGTAATTATTTATAAATTGATCTATTATTTCTAACGTATAACCCGCATCGGTATTATTTGTGTTTTGATGTAGCCCACGACTGTCATTAATATTATATTCAACTTTGAGACAAACTGAACTAGGAATTTTGACGCCCGGGGAGAAATGTAAAATTACCCAAACTAAAAAAAAACAACGTCAAAAATACTTCTTTAAAAACGCAAATAAGCTAAACAAAAAAAAAAATGTTATAAACTTTTTTCATTGAAATACTTCCCAAAAACGCAAAAAAGCTCATCGACTAATGCGCCGGCATTTATGTATGTCATAGGCCATAAATATTTTACGCCAGCCAAAATATTTACGTCACACAAAAATTTTAAAGTTTATAGTAAAGTACAATGAAAATATAGACGGGTCAGGTAACTTCATGGCAAAAACAATTATAGTTCAGTTAAAAAATTAAAAAATAAAACATTTACATTTTAACTAGTTAATACAAAAGTGGGTAACTTTGTAACTTTTGTTTTGTACGTAGATACTTTTATAATTGAAATAAATAAAATAAATTTCAATAAAGTAACAATAGCTATTAAAACTCACAGATTTTTTACTGTTGAAGTGTTAAATGATCAATAATAATTTTATTAGTTGTTAAAAAGTAACAATGAGTTACGAAAATAGGTAACTTTGTGACCAAAACCAAATTTTTCTAAAAAATAAGCATAGGTAACAGACAACGAAATATTGTAACTGCACGAGTTATCAAAACATTATTTGTATTAATAGTAGTGTTAAACAAATTCGTCAAACATTATTGAATTTAATAAAATATATTTTAGTATGGTTTTAGTTTTGTTACATATAGTGAATACGATATTTTTTACTCAATTTTAATTATTATATAAGTATGTATAGTACCTATATTATTATTTATTATTTTATTTTGTTATAGATTTCAGTTGTTGGGTCGATAATGTCCCATTATTATTACGAAGTACAAACATACTAACGTATATATTATATACATGTATATCCTTGGTACATGACACATGTCATCATATATTGTTATTAAATATTAGTTATAAGTTATATAACCATGTTAATATTAACAAGTTATAACCATAATTTATAATACATATTTTATTGCGTTTAAATGTTAATGTAGCATGATTGTACCTACTATTTAAGAGGTGAATATTGTTTTAATGAATATGAATGTTAGTTATTATATTATTTGTTTAAACTGTACGCTTATAATATCTATCAAATAAAAAAAAATATTAAAATTATTTTTTATAAAATATTATTTTATATTCTAAGATTTTAGTAATGATTTTTATAAGTAACAATAATTTGAAATATTGCAAATAATAATATTACAATAATGTAAATATGTACACCTCGCTCCGCTCAAAATCTAATAAAGTGTAATATTTTTGAATTTTTATTTTATTATTCCTCCAGGAACCAGATAATGACTATTATATGTCAAAACTAGTCGTTAGTAAACATTATATTTTCACGAATACTCAGCTATATAATCATAGTTAAGTTTGTATTTATAAAGATATACATTATACAGTATATACAATTATTTTTTATAATATATATTAAATTTTAAATTATTTTTAGATAATCCATTAAATGATTTTAAAACTGTTTGATTAAAAAATGATTTTTCAGTTTAAAAATTAATTGTACCTATGTATTTTCATTTATTATATAATACGTTAACTTAAAAAATGTAAATATTTAACTTAATTCTAACTTTTATACCATGTTCAGTTACTTATTTTTCTTTTAACTTTGAATCTCTTTAATAGTTAACCAAAATGAAAAGTAACTTTCGACTCTTAATTTAATTTGAGCGAGTACTCGTATTTAGGTATCTATATATATATATTTACTTTTATCTATTATAACACAATAATTACAGTTACATGCCATTGTAGGTATTATAGGTATAATTAAGTATTTAAGTTATTAATTAATGGTAGAAAAAAATTTTAATTATAGGCAAGACTATTAGATTTATTAGTAATTCGTAGAAAAAAAAACTATAAGTAACTGCATAACTTTATTGTTACTATTGTAAGCCGTAACACTTAATGTTACAAATATCGTAATTAGTTAACGACTTTAACCATTATATAGTTATTCGTAAAAAAAAGAAGAAGCTGCATAACTTTTACTTGGTTTACTGAAATCGAGCATGTGTACCTACAACTTGCAAAGTTTTGATTTTGGACGATTATTGATTTCTGTTCGGTTTGTACGTCATTGTGAATTTGGTCAGCACCCGTACGGCCGTGAAATAGCAGCGGTCTATGTAAACGCTCGCACAGGCCAGCGATTCGGTCGGAGAGGAAAGAAACAAAAAAAAAAAAAAACAAAAAACGTTACACGAAGAGAATGAAGGACAGTATTGCTGCGTGCAGTAATCGTTTAAAGAAAAAAAAAAATGCATATTGCATATAATTATAATAATAGACGTATGTATATGATATTACGTAGGTACTCGACTCTTCGCGTGTGCAGGTATATATTTGACATGGTTATGTTTTCGTGTTCAGAAGATAAATGAAAAAATGTTTTAAAAAAACCATAAAAAACCGTGCTCGGTTCGTTACGGAATTTCGGATAGGTATATGGTGAGAAATAGAACCTTATAATACGGTACGCACGCATAAATTCTGTTGTCCACTGTCGATCACGTCCACGTGCCGATAATATACAGTGCACGGACTATATATAATATATACCTACCTATAAATTATAAAGTTTTTAAATACTTATACATTATAGTCACAGACTAAAGAATAATAATAATAATTGTGTGTTATATCTCCCCTGGATTTGTTTTGAAGAAATTTCAAATCTCAATATAGGTAGCCTATTATTGTCTCCGCCGACATATTTCTATATACGGTATTCTATACCTATATAATTTTGTTTTTTTTCCCTTTATCGGCTCTTATCTTTAATACTATATGGTAGTTTGTTGTATCGCAATGAATTTCATCCTGTATATAATATAGTGATAACGATGATATGACACCAAAGCGGTAGGTAAATGACGGTTACTCTATCTATTCCCATATACCTACCCGCACTATCGAAAAACGAAAAATCCAAAATATACTATAACCACTCGTTATAGTAGTTTTCCGGGAAACTTTTTGCGGAAAAACATAAGACTGTTTAATTTAAAAAAAAAAAAAAAAAAAAAAAAAACAAGAAATTGGTATATATATACCCATATATATATTATATAAAATGGTTACCGAAAAATCAGTCCAACAGATAAAATGGGTAAAAATATTAATTTATATATATGACTTTCTAAAAACCGGCGAATCCCTAAAATTAACACGTATGTCCAACAAAATAATAAGTTAAACCACTATTACTCTATGGCGTATCTATCTATTACTATGTGACTACTATCAATAACAATTTCGAACGGGTTTTATATCGCATTTTTACTGTATTTCAGACAAAATACTAATCAATTAGTTAGATTCATCAATATAATTATAATCTGGAATAAGTATCTATATTATAAATTTAATCCAAAAGATGAACATAATATTTAATTAGATCAGGATTTTGGTTTATAAAATATGCCTCCATGGTTTGATTTTTTAAATTTCGATTTTAAAAATCAAAGAGTTTGTGAATTTCGGATTTTAATTTTGTTTCTATTAAAATTAAATTGTAAAAATTAAAAGTTCAAGTCTAAATCTAATTTTATTATTATTATTATTATAAATTTGAAAGCAAAGATAAAACATTGCAATTGATACTCAAACTCGAGAAACAATTATGTGCAAAATTCTGTACTTATATTTAAAAAAAAAAAAAAAATAGATAACTTTATTTGTTATTATGTTTTATTTCTTGCACTTGTAAAATATTTTCTTTACAAAAGGTAGTTTTTTTATATTTATGGAAATCAATGGAAAATTTAAAAATTACCAATTTAAAGTAGGTACCAATAAGAACTCACATACTAAAAAAGCTATTTACTCCAAAACTCCCGTTCGACTTCTACACCAAAAAATATACACAGATGTAAAAAAAAACATATCATATTGAAACGAATAATAGTACATTCCTTGCTTCGACTAGAATCTAAAATTAAAGTTATTTTTTTAATATATTTTTTATTTATCAATTGCTTATTCAAACTTTTGAATAAATATAATTATATTTTTAAATGTTGTAAAAAAAAGAACCAAAACTAGTGAAGTTTCTTCAAGTTTTTTTTATAGATAATTTGTTGATTTGTTAATAATATTTGTTATATTCTGTATTATAATTTAAATGAGTTTGATAATTAGTTAATTTCAATTATTTGTTAATTATCTCTATTTTTACAATGTTATAATATATATATATACATTAGCTAGGTATGTATAATATACTAATTATTTATATTTAGGTATATTTAAATAATACTTTTTTTATATTTAAAGTTTTTTGTAATATTATAATAAGAAATATAACTGCGCCTATAGTTATGTGTTTTAAAGATTGTTTTGTTTTTACGAATAATTTTTAATATAATGTTATTTAAAATATGTAAAAACAGAAGTCCGATAATTATTACTTTTTAATCAATTATTAGTCACTTCTATTTTTACAATACCTTTTATAATATTATATAATTTTTAGATAATACATACGTATATTTATGTGATGAATAATTTAATATTTAGATTAATTCTTAAAGAAAAAATATATTTTTAGATAGATAACTAAAATCAGGATCTATGTATAGAAACCAAATTGAACTATTCAACCGCGGGAATAAAATACATTTTGAAACCAATAAACAAAATCACTGGAAGCTTATAAAGTTATTGAATTGGGAACTAAATAGAACTACGTATAATGAATATATTTAAACCGCAATAAACAAACTCACTGTGAGATAAATTAGGTTAAATTGAGAAGCAAATTTAACCTTCAAAAGTTAATTTAATGACACCTACTATATATCCTCAAAGGGTTATTATTTTTTTTATTCCATGACACATCAGAAGGGACCATCATCGTAACTGACATGATATTATACATATTGCACTGTGTCTTATAGGGAAGACTGTGATTCTTGACATTAATTATCATTTATAATACCTGATGCCCCTTCGAAAGGACTTTCTACTGCTACAGTGCTGCCCCAAAACCAAAATATACAATATATATACCTGCATAAATTCGCTAGAGAATAACGTACTACATATAGGTACATGATTTTATATGATATATTATATTTTATAATGTCTGCAAATATTATTTCTTCAACTTATATTTGTATAATTTACAAATTGCGTTATATAATATGTAAAACGACTAAAATTGGGCGTTATTCAAAGTATTAACTTTATTAAGGTATATATGTATAATAAATAAACAGATATATATAGCCAGCAAAGATTAGTTTTTATAACTTCTATAGACAGCTTGTACTTTTATTATTATCGTTGGGTATATTATGCAGGGAGTCAAAACGGGTTGTAAACCGGTTTTGAAAACCGGGTAACCCGGAAAATTTTGAAAACGGGTTGCAACCCGTTACCCGAAACCCGGAAAAACTCGAAACCGGGTTTGAACCCGTTACCCG
>JAIPRL010005806.1:0-14740 GCA_025469235.1 Pemphigus obesinymphae
AATAACATGGATTAAAAGTTAAATTTATATAAATATTTAAAAAAATATTATGGTACTGGTTCAGAGGACGCCTTTTTTTTGCATTAGCTATAGTCCCCCCTGCAAATATATTCCACTTTAACCACTGATTGTTACTAGAACTATATTGATATATACTTGAATATACTTTCCAAGTTTGTGTACAATTACATATCAAATCTAATAATATCTGGTTGATACGACTATACCTACCTATTTTTCTGGGACAATTTACCAATAAAAATTTTTAACAGTATTATATAGTAAAAATAAACACAACTACATCAACTATATACATTTAGTACGTCTAGCCATGTTATGAAATAGTCTGCGTATAGCTACCATGGTTTATGGTTGAATTAAACATTTAAATGTTTATTGTAACTATTTTTTTTCCTTGATATTATATGTATATAAATACAGTTTAAGATTAATTAATTGAAAACTGGAAGTATTAAGGGCTAAGTATTGATAAATAAAAATGAAATTTTAAAACGATTTGAATATATACTTTTATACTTCGTGGTGGAAGTAGTTCGGAACGTTAAATATTTTATAGCTGTCTATATTAATATTATTCTACTGTATTATCTCACATTTATTTATAAATAATAACGAAAATACGCCACTAGTTACAACTTATTTTAATAGGTAGGTACCTTTATTGAAATTTAAAAAATAGTATAGACATGATTTTTTTGTACATAAATACTTACTTTGGTTTTCCACATTGCATCGAAACAGGATAAATTATCTTTTGCTCAGATATTCAATAGTTTCCATTCTACCCGAAAAAATGAACTAAATCATGAAGTTTTTGGTTGACACTGAAAATAACAAAATGGTTGTTGAAGTATGTGTACGTATAGTTAAATGTTCATTATTTTATGTTCATTTTTATTTCAGTTATTATTTAATATTTAATATTAAAAATTATATTTTATTTTGTTATTTTATATCGGATAATTTATAAATGAGTAAAAAATTGTTATTATTGTTTAATAAATTATATTAATTAATAAATCCATATAATTTCTGAAATATATTCAACGTTTAGATTGTCAACGATCGTTTATGATATTGAAAGATATCCAAAGACATAATAATTATGTTCTATGCCATAGTGTAACTGCAACATGGACATTGTAATTTTATATTTTATTAGGTAGTAGGTATCTACATTTTATATTATACATAGAATAACATCCAAAATATTATCTAGAAAAACAAAAGCAAGACTGTATGTGGCTATCATAAGACCGACTCTCACGTATGGTTGCGAAACGTGGACGACGTCGACTAAACAAACAAAGATAAACTTGAGGACTATCGAGAACAGAATATGGAGAAAAATATGTGGATCTGTCATCGATAGAACAACTGGTAACTGGAGGAGGAGATATGTATGATTGTATGGAGATTGTATGATATGCTGGAACTAGCAATTTAAATGTAAACATTGAATTTGATCTGTGATTTTTCATTGGATAGAGGATAATATATGCATAGTAAAACAAAACTTTTCTAAAGTAGGAATCTCTAATTTTGATACAATGTTATTACATTTTTAATCATTTTTATGTAAAAGCCATGTTCCGTTTAAACCTAAAATTGACGTATCACAGTTATTTCTTCTTCTTCTTCACTTTCGCCCTCTCTCCCAACTATATAGGGTCGACCATCCTTAGTCCTCAACTTTCACTGAACTCTATATCTCCCGTATCCTCCTCACTCCTACCCAGACATCAGTTCCTCTACATACAAATTCCTTACTCTCGTAGTTGTTCTTTCATACATGTCCTCAATTACATTCACGTACAACTTTAGTGACCTTTTCTTTATTAATATCCATTTCAAAATGTCTCTAGAAACCCTATATCATAATACACCTTCTATAGATCAATAAATAAACTTTCTCTTATTTTCTCTGTACTTCTCTACTAACCATCTCCTTGGGTTGCTGCCTATCTTATTATCTCTCTTTTTCGTTGATATTAATTTTTTCCTTCTTTATCCTATTGCCATGTTTACGTATCCTCTGTCATACTACTCCCCCCCCTACTCTCACCAATGTCTTATTTAATTAAACTATGTGTTATGTACCCTGTGACGAGTCCATATTTAATTATTGATGTCTGATCCACTATAATTCACAGAGTAGGTAGGTACTTATATTCATTATATGTCGATTATGATATGTGGCGATATGCCGGTTAATTATAACGTGTACATTTTGGGTACATTTTTATTTATACATTATATAAATAATATAAATTGCATGCACAATGAAATTAATCTTCGCTTAAAAGTTGGTAATGAATGTTATTTTGCTCTGTTCAAGTCAAAATTATTATCTAGGTAAGCCAAAGAAACATTATACACCATGTATCTCAGACACCAGTTGTATCCTACGCTTGTTGTAGGTACCTGAGATACAACAGCAGGAAATGAAAATAGACTAAATATATTTGAAAGAAAAATGTTAAAGAAAATTTATGGTCCCGTGTATAACCCTGATACCCGAGTGTGGGAGAGAAGGTCAAACTAACAGGTGCAGCAATTAGGTATATAGAAAAGGAAGTAGGTGTAGCACAATTTGTAAAAGGAGCAAGATCGAGTGGGCCAAAACAAATTAAACAGAAAAAGACCACTTGGTAGACCGAAGCAATAGTTCAAATCAGGTTAGATGCAGTCAAAAGGGATATAAAGGAGCTGAGACCAGATTGGAATGAAGACATGATCCGTGCGTATAAAAGATAGGAAATGAAGAATTTAATATTGACAACAAAGAGCCTAAATAGCCTATAATGCTAAGAAAAAAATTTTTTTAATATTGTATTGAATAGTTTCGTAAAAATATTGAAGACTGTGTACCTGAGCAGAAGACGGCCGGCTCCGTTGTGTTGGAATACTCCGAAAAGAGTACCAAATGTTACCAAAGCTCCCATGCAGTTGTTATACACGGTTCGTTGAGTATATTTATTTATTGAGTTCGTTTTTTCTCAGATAGGCTTTCCAAACACAAGATACGGAAGACTGTATTAATAGTTAACCGTTTATTGAATTATATACATTTAACAAATAAAATATTATTTTATTAGAAATATATATTTAAAAAGAAACTTAGGTTTACACAGTGTTATTTAATGGTGTCCGTAATATGACTATCGTCATTTAGAATAACCTTCTATATTATCCTCAGCGACGAAAGTTGCTACAAAAAGTAATATATTGTTTACTTTGCTATAAATACTTGAATTTTTACATACTATGCTTAAAGGGTTCTCAACAACTGCAATTGCGTCCATTTATCTAATAAATTTTAATTATATTTCTTACAGTAGGTATATTGTGTTGTTCTGGAACCCATATTTTTTTTATCGTGCGAGGTGGTTAGCTTCACGCCACCCCCCCCCCCCATTAATGGAGGGCACAGCAGGTTTGGGGATTTCTCCCCTCTCCTTGCAAAATAAATAGCAAAAATAATAATCAAGAAGAAATTAATACCTATAAGAACTACGGCAGTGAATAAATGCTATTATGGGTTAACGAGCATATTTAAATCGAAACAAGTATCGATCAAATCGAAAATTAGGTACACTATACAAAGTAATATTATCAAACCAATTCTTTTATATGCCTGTGAAACATATGGCCAACGACCAAAGAAGACGAGAAGACAAAATAGCAATCTTTGAAAGACGAATATTAAGAAGAATATATGGGCCCGAAAAGAAATAATATCACACAACAATATGAAAATACCCAGTGATTATTGTCTCTCTGTGAATAGTTGTAACGTACCTATAGTTGTTATGAATGTACGAACAAAAGTCTGACGACAAAAAGTCCGGCGATAAAAAGTCCTGTACAAAAAGTCCGATGACAAAAAGTCCAATGGAATTAAAGTCCGCGAATAAAAGTCCACGAATAAAAAAATCTTAAATTGTTAAATATTTATTTTATATATTAAAATTATTTATTATCAAAAATCACAGATATAGATACATAATATAAAAAAGTTTTTTTTTTCTGCCTAAAAATGAAAAATAGCTATATCTAGCCATCTAGGTGGTACGGGATTCCAAATTTACGCACGTGATATACGCGGTCAGTGGCCACGCGGGTATAACCACAGATTATAAGGGGATAAATTTACACTATATCGTAGGTATATCTATAATATTTAAGACCATAAATTATATGAGGTAGGTAGATAAAATATATAGTGTAATATTTTGTATATGTGCATGTACCAGTTTCACACATTTAGTAGGGTATAGTCATCCAACAATATGGGTATTAATAAAAAAAATTAAATTGGAGATTGAAGTAGATCGGGCAAAAATATTTTCAAGTAATTTGGGTGAAACATATAAAAAAGATAATATGAACCAAAAAAATATCAGACTTAAAATATTGTGTCAACGTTTACAAAATTTAGATATTAGTATCGAAGAGTTTTTAGATAAAATTGGACATAATATTAGAACAAGGCCAAGAATCTAGGTACCTAAAATATTTTATTTCATATAATTCATATAATATTATTTTAGTATTTAAAAAAAGACAAACAAATATAAATAATTTTAATAATCCTAATGGTATTTTGTTTTTTTTTTTAGTAGGTAATTATTTCATATTTGTATATTTTAAATTCGTATTTGTATTTTGTATCTATGTACCTATTGGTGATTTTTGATAATCAACAATTTTAATAATATTCCAATGGTATTTTGATTTTTTAGTATTTTATTTTATATTTTAAATTTATATTTATACTTATTGTATCTATATTATGTACCTATATCTGTGATTTTTGATAATAAATAATTTTAGTACATAAAATAAATATTTAACAATTTAAAATCTTTCCTGGATTTAATCGCGGACAGTGGCGTCATTTGGGGGGGGGGCAGGATGGGGCATTTGCCCCACCCTAAAATTTATGTGGGGCCGACTAATTTTTGCGGCCCCGATTGATTTTTAAAGTCTATCGGAAAATTTTAAGGGGGACCGGCAAGGGTATACCTACATCGCGAAGAATGTAACTTTTTTTTTTAGCTAATTTTTGTTTATTAACGTTTTGAAATATTTATTATTTGTAAAGGGTCTGGTCAAAATTAATCGCGGACTTTTATTCCATTAGTCTTTTTGTACTGGACTTTTTATCGCCGGACTTTTAGGTAGAATACCAGTTGTTATATATAATATTGTAATCGTGTATTGTAATGAAACATTTATTAAACAACAAAGTCTACAAAGATATTATATTGAACTTATTGACGAGACGATCATCGGAACTCACACCTGCATTTACCTGTCCACCACAGCATAAACCTATACGCGTATATAAACCAAGTGATTAATAAGTACATTATTCTTTTTTTGACAGATGGCGAAAACGTAAGTGCAGTTATATTATATTATACCATATTATGCACATTAAGTTGTAATATAACTGAATCATATAATCATTACCATCTCACACTCGTATCACTATTACTACTCCTTATTTACCCCAATTAATTTTTCTTTTATATTACACAACAAAAGTATATAGTTTCGGGAGTTAATTAGTAGTTGACGTAACATACATATATATTATAAAAATTTTTGGAAACCACTGAATTCTATTATCGAAAATATTGCTAGCGGGACGTAGGTAGGTACCTACATGATTGTGAATGGGTTTGGAAATTGGCTTTTTTGTAAGCACAATCTATGTAATATATTTTTTTAATTCTTGTATAATATACAATATTATATTTGTGTAAAATTATAAATAATTAGCGTTTATATGCTTTTGGGCCCGCCAAGTGCGTTTAATTTTTCATATGGCCCTCGAATAAAAAACGTTGGAGACTCACTGACTGGTATACGCATGTTTATTGCAAATAATATTATTGTAGTAATAGGTACCCCTATGGGTATAATAGAAGGTATTTTTTAAGAAAATTTTACTATTTACGTCACTGATGCCGGGCCCGTTGAAAAAATCATGTAGGTTATACCGTTGGTCGTTTGTACGCCACTTGCGGTACGCAGAATGGAAAATAAAAAATACTATGGAGGCAAATTTATCCGCGTCATCTGCCCCCGTAAATACGCCTCAATAAAAAGTTATAATAATAGTATTGTGTTTATTTATGTTTGAGATAGGACGTGCCTATGTATATTTTCGTCGTGAAAACGACTAGGTTTAGTAGTTATTTATTAAATCTAAATAGGTACCTACCTATATAATATATAGTATGTATAGGTATTATTATAGTCGCGCATGTTTAGTATAATATGTAACTATAAACTATTATATTTTAATAAATTTTACAAAGTCTACCATACCTATATGGGTGGTTATAGGTACAATTATATAAACCGTTTTTATTTTATATTTTTTTCTTAGGCCCCGCGTAAATAAAATTGTATTTTACCTGGGCTCCGGGAAAAAATTCTGTGTGTCGACCATCATGATGAAATCCCGCGAAATCCATTATTTATTTTCTTTCAAGATTTTATTATCGCTTATCATATTATTGTTTCTCGGATTCTGATAAGAATGTGGTCGGTGTCATTAATTTCTTAAAACTCTTAAATGTTTTTTCGTACGAATATTTTGGTAAAATAACAATATTCGGAATTCAGATTGAAATGATTTCGCTTCAATTCAACATTGCTGTACATTCCTAATGCATTGATTATGTTTATAAACGGAATACTTTTAGTTTAGGTCGGTTTAAGTCGATAAATGAAGTAATAATGTAGCGAACTGTGTTTGCCCAATTTCATCGGTATGTATCAAATATATTTTCTTTATACCATTTTAATTTTACTAGTCATTTTGTTGTACGTATTAATTTAATTATAGAATATACTTATAACCGGAATGATCTTTAATCTTTTATTGTATTTTAGTCCTGTTGCGAGAGCATACTATATAGTAATTTGTACCATTAATGAAATAAATTATAGTGCATTTTATTTTGTTGATATACCTACGTATATTTACCTAGTTTTGAACTAATCTTAAATTGATATTTAATATGGTTATTAGTAGGTAATTGGAAATTCAGAATAAGAATTTGGAATTACGGTACATTAAATCAAACTATTTATTAATTAATGCTAATTAAGTAAGTTTATCTTTATTTCTCAAAAACAAAATTGAATAATACATTTTGTCAAAAATATTGAAATGATCATAAATTTATTTTTGTAGTTATAATTATAATATACCTGTAGTTAGTTACTTAGTTTTATGATAGTAATGACTAATGTCATATGCTCTTATTAATACTAACTGTAAGTTGTATAATTTTTGTCCTGTAATATTATAGATATACAAATAAACGCACTAAAAAAAAGTTGTATAATTATTATTAAAAATATAGGTAATAATTAATAACTGTGAATTACTAATTTTGAATATTTTTTAGTATTCCTTCTACTCCTGAATTAGAACTTTTCTATTTTACCAGACCATCTAATTTTTTGCACTTAAAATAGGTAGGTACATGTTTTTAATTGAAAAATTGATCGTAAAGCCAGGATATGCTGGTTGGATTTGTTTAAAAAGTATAGTGATTTGAAGTTTTTTTGATATTATTTAAAACTATATATATTTTACACTACGTTTTTGTATTAAAAAGTCATTTTTAATAATCAGAGATTATACTATGTGATTTCTACTTTTAAATGCACATACATATACAGACTTACAAATGTATATGTCATCTTTAATTGTACTATTATTCTTATTTCATCTGAACCTCTATACACCGGGCAGGGTCACTTAATCGCTTCTCTCACTCGGACATATAATTTGAAAATTTACCCCGATTTGCTGAGAAACACCACATTGAGTAAGTAACAGATTAAATTAAATACGGTTTAAGTGTAATTTATTTGGTCACACCCATAAACCAGACTGGAGCACACAGTTGCTTTTCTTACTCGGACAGTTTAATTCAAAAATATCTCCAGATTTGCTGTGAGAAACCATATTGGGTTTGTAACGGGACAATGTAAATGTGTTTTGGATGTAGTTAGTTATTTTTGGTCACACACTGAGACTGGGTATGGTCACTTTGTCATTACACTCACTCGACAGTTTAAATCAGAAATATTCCTTTATTTGTTATGAATAATTACGTTGGGTAAAAATGACTTTTGATACAAAAACAAAGTAAAATTAGGCTTTTTATAAATAACTTATAATATATTATATTATAAATACTAAATAACATAAAATCACTATAACATTGAAACTAATTCCGACTACCAAACTGCCTGCTCCATCGTTTTCAGCATTAAAAATCACAAAAGTTCCAAAAAAATTTTTCCTAAGAATCCCATGGTCTTATAAAGTAGAAATATACCTCCAAATTTTCATAAATTTTGTTAAAATTCTAAAGAATTTAATAATTAATAAAATATATTAAATTGCAAAAAAAACATTAGGTAGATTAAATCAGTACTTAAAATATTTTCGTTATTAATTTTGTACCTACTATTTAGTATTTATTTTAATACTATTTATTTATTTATCTATTTTGTATAGTTTGTAGACCAATTACAATAACATGAATTAAATTTAAAATAAAACTGGTATAAATTCTAAACATTTGTGCGCTGAAAAGGTATATTTTAATTCTCTCTATTTAACTGTAGGTATCTTATCTTTGTTTATTTAATTAATTTATATAATATGTTTTTGTAGACCCATGGAGACATATGTTCGCTTATTTTTGGAAACCATAATCAAAATGTTCATCAACATATAAATCTACTACATCATTGGTGGTTGACACTGCAACAATTGTGCCTTTAACATAAATAGTATTTACATTGGTGAATTTTTTGACTACACAAAAATGCCTCATCATTATGGCCCAGAAATCCCCTTGCAAATTAGGCCTGAAAAGCGGTTGACAAAAGATGCTATGGAAAGATATTTGGTTGACCGTAATGACTTAGTCTTGGTTATCCTTCATGCTAAAGTTGCCCAAAAGTCATATGGAAATGAAAAACGTTTTTTCTGTCCACCGCCATGTGTATATCTATTTGGTAATGGATGGCGTATGCGTCAACAACAATTACTCAGAGAAGGAGTGACTGAAGCCAATTCTCAAATGAGTGCGTTTATCGGTATTGGTAGTTCAGATCAAGATTTGCAACCACTTGATCTGAACAATAGTAAACAGTATTGTGCTGCTAAAACATTATTTATATCTGATTCCGACAAACGGAAGCATTTTATGCTTATGGTAAGAATGTTCTATAATCACGGCTATGACATTGGAACATTTCAGAGTAAAAGAATCAAAGTTATTTCAAAACCTTCTAAAAAGAAACAATCCTTAAAAAATGCTGATTTATGTATAGCCAGTGGTACAAAAGTGGCATTGTTTAATAGGCTTCGATCACAAACAGTGAGTACTCGATACTTACATGTTGAAAATGGTACTTTCCATGCCAGTTCAACGCAGTGGGGAGCTTTTATTATATACTTACTGGACGATGATGAAAGCGAGAGTGACATGTTTAATGTTAGAGATGGTTACATTCATTATGGTAGTACAGTAAAATTAGTATGTAGTGTTTCTGGAATGGCTTTACCACGATTAGTCATTAGAAAAGTTGATAAACAAACCGCGTTGCTAGAAGCTGATGATCCTGTGTCGCAATTGCACAAATGTGCATTCTACATGAAAGACACCGACCATATGTATTTATGTTTATCTCAAGAGCGTATAACAAACTTCCATGCCACTCCATGTCCAAAAGGGCCAAATAAAGAAATGATTAATGATGGGGCTTGTTGGACCATCATCAGTACAGACAAAGCAGAATATCAATTTTACGAAGGAATGGGACCAGTAAATTCACCAATAACACCTGTACCAGTAGTACACGGTCTCAACACCAACGGAGGGGGTGATGTTGCTATGTTGGAGTTAAGCGGTGAAAATTTTACACCACATCTACAAGTATGGTTTGGAAACGTTGAATCTGAAACCATGTTTCGTTGCCAAGAAAGTATGATTGCAGTTGTACCAGATATTTCCTCATTTAGAGGAGACTGGTCATGGGTAAAACAACTGACCCAAGTCCCAGTTTCATTAGTAAGAAATGATGGTATTATCTACGCTACAGGATTGACATTTACATATACTCCTGAACCGGGTCCAAGAAATCGTGTAACACCAGCCGATGAAATCATGAGAACATCTAGTTCAAAAAGCAATTTTTCATTATCACACATAATGAGTTGAAGATAAAAAAAAGGGTATATTATATTTTTAATAGTATTATTTATTCAACAGCCAACAGGGTCTGTGGCCTATGACTGACAATTGACTGAATAAATCTATGAAACAATATTTTGACAATAATAGTAGTAATATAAAGAGGGCCTAATGAGGCAAGAATATTTTTATTTAATATTTTTTTTTATACTATTAATATTTAATACATATTGCTCAAATTTTACTATGTATGTTTTATATTGTCGAAAATTTTTAGTATAGTTAGTGAAAAAGATACAACAAATTATGTTTTTAGATATATTTTAATTTAAAAATAATAGAAATTATTTTACAGTAAAAATAGTTTTAAATGTTTTATAATAATATATATATTTTATTTATGAAATTGTAAAAACTATCTATATTTTTTGCTAATTAAAAAAAAAAAAAAAAAATGAAAATGAAGAGTACTACTTGAATAATTTAATAAAATTGAGAAATATAAATGATATTATAATGACTCGACCATATACTTATGTTGGTTAATTTATTTAAGTTTTCTAATTTGAATGTCTCGTAAAAATTTATTAATTTAAAGTTTTATTTATTTATTTCTTGTTAAAGTGAAGAAGGTATTTGTGTACTTCAAATTATGAAAATATGTCAATAATAGAAATTGTAATAAGAATATTTTTAATAATAAAAATTTACTTTTAAAAAATGTATACAATAATTTATGAATACCCTTGCAAAAAATATGCTTCACCAGTGGGATTACGATCTACTGGTGATAATGACAAGCATAAAATAGTCATATTATAAATAATTGAATTGTAGTAATATGGCAGACCTCATTATTTATTAGTTCAAATAAACAATGTTCAAAATGTATGAACAAAACAAAAAAAAAGTTTAATAATATTAACAATCATTATTATATTATATTATTATAAATTATAATAATGATTTTTTTCACATTTTTAACATTATTTAATAAAAATTAATTTTTTTAGTTAAAATTGATAAAATAAAAGAAAAAATATTGAAATAACATTTTTGAAAAATGAACTTAAGTATTTACTAACAAACACGAATGAAATAAATTTATCTAAAATAAATTAATTGGTCAATATTTTAAATGAACAGTCCGAGATCTGGTAATATATATGATTAATATTAAACAAAATAATTCAGTGAATAAAATTAAAAATAAAATGTATTGAATGTGTCTGATGCTTCATCATGTTTTATTTGTTCAAAATCATTACCTACCTGTAACAATGTAAATAATATTAGTATACATAATTTTAGAAGAAATTAAGACTCGTGCCACACATATTTCTAACGATTTTTAACCTCCAAAGTTACAATATATTGTCGATACTCAATAGGCTATAGGAATAATAATAATTATTATCAAATAAAATAAATATAGTGTATATTATCAATGAATATTAAATTGCGGTATAGCCCATACAGTATGTGTCCTACAACTGCTAGTAAATATAAAATATTTCAACCTTTTTGGCTACCAGTTTTAAAAATAATGAAATTTATATATATATATCACATTTATGAAATGAAATATTATTTTATTATTATGAAAATTAAAGTGACTTTTTTTTAAGCCAAACTGTAATAGAATAGTATGGGAAAAGCCAGTGAATAATACAGGTACCCATATTTGACAATGTTACAACAAAATGTATTTGTGTATGTATATTAATCCAGTTTGGAATGTGACATTTCAACATGGTATTGCAGGTAGAAGTGAAAAGTTAATTTTCCAATACTTCTATTACTGACATCGAAAATTTACCTTTTAGCTCAAATGTAAATAAAATACATTTCAGTTAATTTAAACGAAAAAAAAAATATATTCTAGTGCAATATTATTGCACTAGATATACAAATATATACATTCAGCCATAGATGATTATTTTGTGAATTAAAAACTCATAATAGTATTCAAATATTACTATTTACTATGAATTATTAATATTACATAGTATAAGAAGTAATAGAAAATGTAATGTACCTACTATTAAAATGCCACATTTCTTTTAACAATCTCCATAAAGTAACATAAAAATATAAAATGAATATTTAATATTTATCCTGACCAAATAAAGAAAATAATTAAATACCAATATTGAAAGGCTTATTATTTGTTATAAAATACTAAAATAAAAATAATACCCAATTTCAAATTATTATTAAAAATTATTCTATATTCGATGCACGTTAAAATCATAAACAATTCCATAGGTAGGTCAGCTCAAAAGAACTTCTCACCATAACCGGCCAATCATACATTTGTATACAGCAAACTCAACGTATAGTATACACGAGTATGATGTATACATGGATACTGCCCATTCCCGAGTATGTAATAAGTATATAGAAGTTATCTCTATATCTCTATCTACAATGATACAATATTGATTTGCATTTAACAGTAAAAATTTTAAACACTGTGCGATAAACCTAAAACATTATACTACAATAATCTTCAGTAACCAACCCCCATTATTATTTCATGTTTACCTTGCAATCTTCTTTTAGTTATTTGGATTTTATTATTTGACATAATTTATATAAATAAGAACAGAACATTCTTTATGGAGAATATGCATTTTTAAACTATTTTGACTTTTTAGTACAGACTTCTGTTTTTTACATTTTATTTATCAAATTTTTAAATGCGGTATGTATAGTAAAAATAATCTGTTTATGTCGTCTTCTCATTTTTAATTTTATAATTTGTAATAGAAAAATATTGCTCTCATATAGTATTATATATCATATTTATTTATTTTATATACCCAACTATTCAGATAATTAACATATTACAGAAATATTGACCATTAAATACACATTAAATGATAAATAAATAACAATTAAGACTGGAAGAATTAAATAATTTGATAATTTATTAAAAAAAAAAAAAAATGCAAAATAACATTTTGTTTATGAAATTGGTTTGATGTGAATGACTACATTTCGAATCAAATTAATAATGTATACACTCAGTAAAAATATACAAATGCATAAAATTGTCTTGGACTCGTAAGTTGTAACATTAGTTAAGCATATTAAATATAAAATTCAAAGACTTGTCTACCTAAACATAAATCCTAGTTGTATAAATTGGAATAATTTGTGATGAAAAAAAAAAAAAACAATTATTTTCCAGATAATTTAAAAATCATATTAAATTATTATGATTATCTAAAACAAAAATAAAATAATTTCAAATAATAAACAACAACCATGATTTAGTGACAATTTTATTGAATATATATTAAAAAATATTTGTTTAGGTCTATAAATTGTAATCAATAATTGTCTAAAAGTATTATTACACACATTTATATTTTTAATGTTTTACTTTTCTGTTATATTGTTTTAATCTAATAAAATTGAAATTTTGAAAATAAGTGCTTCATAATTTAAAAAAATAAAAAGAATTATAGTAGTCATAAATTAAAACCCTCCTCTAAAATTATTAGGTTGTTGCGCTTGGAATCCATAATTATTACCACTTGAATAACCAGGAGGCGGGTTGTTCATGTTTGGTATTTGGACAGGCGGTTGTGACACAAAAGTTGGTTGATGTTGACTAGGTTGGTGTTGAGTAACTTGACTATTATTGCTATCTCCCCATCTGCTTGCTCTTTCACGAGCTGGAGCAGAACCATTGTTGCTCATACTGTTAGTATGCGATCCTGTAAAGCCACTACGGCCTCCTTGATTTCCACTTGTGTAACTGTCACGATTGGAACCACCTGTGTAACCGCCACGACTCCCTCCTCTTGAAACACCCCCTCTTGAACTATATGAGCCACGACTACCACCACTATTATAACTTCCACGATTACCACGATCATGACCTCCACGACCTCGGTTGCTTTGACCACCACGATCACGATTACGATTGGTACGATCCACTAAAATATTTAAGAAATTTTATTTTTCAATCATTTAATTATTAAATAAAACACACTTTTCCCAAATACTCCAGCAGCAGCCATTTCTGCGAGTTCAAAAAGCTTTGGATTGACCACTTGTTTAGCTTCTGTTAGAACAGATATGAGATCTTTGGCTTGGCGGGCATTGCTAGGGGTAACAAATGTAAATGCTGTTCCAGTACGGCTAGAGCGACCAGTTCTACCAATACGATGCACATAATCTTCAGATGAATTTGGATAATCATAGTTAATCACATATTTGACATCATCCACATCTGTTTGAAAATAAAATATTCAACTATTTTACAAATTAAATGAAAAACTACAATAAAATATATCATACACTGTGCTAAATACATATAATTTTTTCAATTTCATTCTTCTTCTTCTCCTTCGCCTTCTCTCCCAACTATTTGGGGTCGGCCACCCTGGTCCTACACTTCCACTTAACTCTATCTCCCGCATCTTCTTCACTTACTCCCACCTTCCACATATCACTCGCCA
>JAIPRL010005806.1:14840-30245 GCA_025469235.1 Pemphigus obesinymphae
CCCCTTCATACATATCTTCAATTATGTTCACATACACCTTTGGTAATCCTTTCTTCATTAATGCCCACTTTAAGATCTCCCTAGGAACCCTATCATAAGCTTTCTCTAGATCAATAAATACCATACATAATTTCTTATGTAAATTTCAAATTTTTTCAATTTCATTAAAAAATAAATAATATACATTGTAATTTAACAAATTTAATATTCATTTTTATAAGTTCCTTATACTCTGTACCAGATAATTCTAACATCAGGCAATGACTGATTAGATTAGGCCAAATTGATGATCATCAACACATAATCAGCAGTTTCCGGTATTAGCAATAGTTGAGCAGCAAATTACTACAGTTAAAACACTAGTTTAATACTGCTAGCTATGGATATGAAGTGTGCACTGAGGTTGCCTGAGGTTAGAGTAGATTTATCTGAGATAGGTAAAGTAATTATAGAAAGAATATACCAGTGATGCCCACAATCATCTTCCTTCTGCTATGCCAAATTAAGCTTTCTCCAAACCTTTATAATGTGCAAATGGTAACTTGCAATATATTCGTAGAATAACCCCAATAACAAATTTTAAGTAGCAATAATTAAGCAATCTGCGAAGTGTTGGTATATTGACAAACATCAAAGGATGTAATGCGACCAAGTTGCACACTGCACATTGTATGCACTTATTGCAAATCTAGGTACACAAGTACATGTTGCAGTACCATAAGGCCACTTGTGTTATGGGTTACAGATTTGTATCACTAGTACACACTACTTTATAGTATATATACTAAAAATAAAGCATATATAGAGATAATAAGATATTAATAAGAGAAAATAAGTCATTATAAAAACTAAATAGACGAAATGAATACAGAATATTATTTTAAGACCAAAATAGATAAATTTAGATTTATTATTTGGTTATCAAATAGTAACATTTCCTACGAGTTAAAAGATAATTACTAAAAAAGTGATAAATAAAATAAATTACAACTTAAAAATGTATTTACATAATAAATTGACCAGTTTTTATTTATGTTACAATACAAATAGATATAAACAATTTATATATACTGTACAAAGTATACTTAATATGTATCCACAAATATAATTTAATTAATGAATAATAAATAGAATTTATTTATTAGAACAAAAAGCAAAATTTAGTTTAAATTTATCAATACTAATTTTTTCACTTATTTAATATTATAAATATGTCCAGATATTGGTAGTGGCAATTAGTCTATCTTTGGTTTAGTGTTATTACTTTAAATTTGAATGTAAAAATAAACTATTACATTCTTAAAACAATTTTGAGCCAAGTTTGGTATTTTTATTTTTCAATTACAATTTATTATTTTCAGATTTTCTTTAGCACAAACAAAACTAAATTTACTTGAAACAGTTATTCGACTCTAACCCAAAAAAATAATACATCAATTGTTTAACCCTTTCACAATTAAAAATCAACAATATGATAATGTTATCTGTTAGTAAATTTACAACCGTATAAGATAAAACAAAAAAATGACCGATATCAAAAAAAGGTATAAGTAAAACAAATTTTGTACCAGGGTGCCCAAAATGTGATAACATGGTAGCCCGATTCTATATATCTTTTTTTGCTCTTGTGATGTATTACGCGAGTTGCACCAAAATAACTATGTTAACGTATGTAATTGTTAATTTTCATAATGTGTTAATTTATTAGTACTCAGAATAAACTAATATATATATTGAGAACCAATTGACAACTAGTATTCTTAATATCTCTTTTAATAATGACTCAAAATGAAAAAAATAAAATTGGTAAATTTTTATTTATTGTAATTGGATAAAATCCAATCCCACTTTCAATTTTTCTTCGGAAAAAATGTTATATTAATAAAATAGTTAATATTTGATGTAAATTTTAAATATCTGTAATCTTACTACTGAGAAAATTAAAAAATGCCTTTTCTAAAAGTACAATTAATTTTCCTTTAAAATAATTCTACTCAATACCATCAACCCGGGGAAAAATTGTTTTCAGAAAAAATAAAAATAATAAACATAATTGTAAAACTAAAATATTCCTCGTTATGCTCAAAATCTAAAACCACAGAAATATTCATAATCTTTTAGTAAATCCATATGAAAATTTCATTTAGTAATACTGATATTTATATTCATTGTACTAAAAAAGAAACTAGTTTACGTTCATGTTCCTAAAAAAGTAATATTTTTTGTTCCTCAACAATTTTTCATTTTTTTTTTTAAATATGCAGGGATAAAGAAAATTATCTAGAATATAAATCAGATATACTTTTAAGTACCCTCCCTTTTGTTGTCATTTATTTTATTTTAATTATTATTTAAGTCCAAATTTTTAATTTAAAAGAGAAACATCTTGCACCAAGGATAGGATATTGGTGTTAGAAGTTGGTAATCTAAAAGTTTTAATTCTGAGTAGAGAGGAATGTATTGGTTTAACAATAATGTATGTTGGGGTAAAGAATTTTTTAATCTAATTATTGGATCAGTAGATATTAGTAACTAGAATCTAGTTGATTCTTTAAAGTGAACATTTTTCAATTTTCCCAAGTATAACAGAAAATTACCAAAAACTTGTTAGAAATTGGAAAATAATCCAGTCAGACTTGAGATTTATACAAAATAATTACCGTAGTATTATAATATAGACGTGATAAAAATTAAAAAAAACATTCATGTTTCTCCTAAAAATGAATGAAATTCCAATACGTTCTTCACACACACACAAAAAAAAAAGAACTTTCTGAAAATTAAGCAAAATCAATGGAAAGTTCCTTTGAACTTGTTTCTTCCAAGCATTGATAATAATTAACTAAATTTGCACAAAACTATGCTTCATGCATTAGATAAAAATGTATAACAATAAAATTCCTTAAAAAATATATCTGTTAAATGTTTTTATTCATATTCTTAATAAGAAGTTTAAACCAGGAATATAAGATTTTAAATAATTAACAAAAATTGTCTATGGAAATGGTTGAAATTATAAATAAAATATATTGCAAAATGCAATATTAGATCATATTATGGTATTTCTTATTGTATGAATGTCTGCCATTATAAAACAGTTTGTGTGCTAAGAATTCTCAGTACCTATTGCAATTAATTTTGATATAGTATTGTAAGTTATAACAAAATAAATTCTGCACACACTGTGAAAATAATGCATGTATTATGTGTAGTGAAAGTATGTAAGTCAATATTACTGTAATAGTACATGATCTAAGTTTAAAATAATTATTATTGGGTTAATCTTGGCTATCCTTTGTTTAAACTAATCATACATACAATATTGTATTAACAAATTCATAAATATATAAATTGTATACAACTGTAATTTGTAACAAGCTACTTAAAATATTAATAGAATAAAAAAAAATTATATATATATATATATTATGGAAATAAAATCAACTTATTATTTATCTTATAATACATTTATAAATCAATATTTAAAACTAAAATGACCAGACTGATTGACGTGAATAAATTATTTTAGATGCCTTTATTCAACATGAAGGAGCATAATTTGCTGCATAATATATAAGATATAAATTAAGATAGAAATTTGTATAATTATTAAAAACTATACAATAGTATGTCATGTTTTATCTTGTATTTTCTTATGATGAGTCTTAACCGTTTCTTAAGTCCAATATATTTACTCTTAAAGTTAAAAAAAGACCATTATGTTACAATGACACATAATAATATTATAACTATATTTTTGATTCTACAAGTAATAAATCACAAAACAATAATCTCTTATCTAATCTGTATAAATCGTATATTGTACTATATAGTATTAATACTAAATTCTAATCTTCAGAAAATTTTTATTAAGCACATATAATATACACATTTTAGTTTGAAAGTATATTTTCTACACTTTCAACTATTATTGTTTATCTTCTTCTTCTTCGTGTCAGTATTATTGTTTATATCAAAGCTAGGGAAAGAATGTCACATTCAATCTATTAAAAACTATATTTTGTGTATTGTGTAAAGTAAAATCTCGCTAATCTGGACCTCAAAATTGTTATTAGTACCATACAAACAATAAACTTTGAATTTGAATCAATAAAAGAAGATGTTTTTTTTTTTTATTCTAAATCAGTTTATAGGTTAAAATTATAGGTCTTTGTTGTAGTAATGACCAAGTAATTTTTAGAATAGGAAAAAACATCAATTTTAAGTTTTACCCATCTAAAACTAGACATTTTAAAGCTGATTTTGTTTAATCCAGACAAAGCGGGTCCCATCAAGTTAGATTAGTGAGACTACTATATATGCCTATGTTTAAGCAATGTTGTTAACTATAAAAAAATTTCATTTTGGATAAAAATTACAATGTTAAGTATTTCCTGGCTATGGTCTAGGTTTTTATAATCTCAAATAATAAGATCTTTTAACAATTTTCTAAAAAAAAGTTGCTAGTCATGGGTCCCCAAAATGGGTAGGGTGGGAGTTTCCCACTCTACTAGGAGAGATTTATTACAATGTTTTCAAACATAATTGGAGGGAAATTTAATCATTCAGGTGGTCTTTGAAAATAATGGTCAAGCGGCAGTATTATTTTAAATACAGTAAATAAAATTATTTAGATTGAATATCTTGAAAATAACCAATAGAGTGCAAACAATATCACAGCACATTTCTATTAATCATGACTATAATAAAAAAATGTTTATTATAACAGTAACATTCTGAAATATTGTTAATATTTCAATAAAATATTACCCTTCAAAATTGTTATATTACAAATATTATACACCTTTATTATAATTATTATCCCAAATGATTTATTGATTAATTATGGTACAAAATTTATAGTACCTATTATATTATTTCATTAAAGAATAGTCTACATAATTGTGATTAATTCAAAATTATTATAACCACGTTGTTATAATAAAATAATAAAAAAATAATATTTTTAATGAATATATTATTGTATTATTTATATATAATCTATATTATACATATTATAATACACATAATAAATAATATTAATTTATTAAAATAATGTAGGTAAATTTTATATTATTTTTTGTTCTAAAATTATACAAAAATATTTCAATATAGAAAAATAATATCAATTTAAAATAAAGATTTCAATTAAATTAAAAAATTAAATACATCTTAAATTCCTAACTAGCATTACCGTATAATTTAAATTTTATTTTTGTAAAACCTCAAATATCATAAAACAAATAAAATACTTGAAAATTAATAAGCTAAAAAATAATATGTTGGCAGAGAAAAAACAAAACTGGCTTTTATTCAACATCAGGTACTTTTTATAATACTACCTACTTATTATAATCAAGCTATACTAAAATTACAAATTACAGTACTTTCAATTTGATTAAAAAAAAAATTTATTATCAAATAATACAATAATAAAAAATGTTAAATCTATACCACTAACAGTCAATGTGTTATTCTAAAATGTAAATCAACAAAATTATACTTTCCACAAAAATTATTATTTGATTAATTAAAAATCAATAATCAAACTAATCAAACCTATAGATACTATAAAAATGACATAAATTTGTCCTAGAATTGATTAAGCTCATCAATATTAATAGCTAAGAATAAAACTTAGGCTGGAGCTATACACAGCGTTTTTCCATCGCAAATATTTGTCACAAATCACTATTCGCAGCTATACACAACG
This sequence comes from Pemphigus obesinymphae, assembly GCA_025469235.1. Lineage (NCBI taxonomy): Eukaryota > Metazoa > Arthropoda > Insecta > Hemiptera > Aphididae > Pemphigus > Pemphigus obesinymphae. The sequence continues at coordinate 20,554 of JAIPRL010005806.1, forward strand.
TTTTCACTCGGCGATATTCTGTCGTTTTATTTTTACAATATTTTAAAATATTGTATGTCAACATAATATGCCATAATTATTGTATAAAATGTAGTTACACAATACATACATACAGAAACTGTTATTATTCTATTATTTCATTATGATAAGGTATATCATTTCTCATGTCTATGTGGTAAAAGTATAGGTAAATATACATGTACTCGTATATGTATATAATTTATTATTATTATGTGTAAATAGTATCTATGGGTAAAAACCTAACACATATTTTCTGTTTTCTCTATGCCTACTTTTTTGAATGTGTTTATACGAAATTGGAAAAAACCAGGGTAGCAGGTATATTATTAGGTAGGTACCTATAAACAACGCTTACAAAATTATTTACAACATATAAAAACCTAAATACAATTTATAAACGTCAGTGAAATGTACAATTTAGATGGGTACCTAATTAAACTTGTAATTTATAATATAATAAATAGTAGGTACCACTATATAAAATACAATAATTAAGTATTAATAATTTTATTACATACACTACATAAGTAGGTATGTAATATAATAGTATAAAATTGAACTTATATTAAATTAAAAATCATTTAATAATGAATATTTGTAGTAGTAGCATGGAATATATATTATCTATAATATATAATCAATGGTAGTAGGTATCTGCATATTAATAAACCAATAGTTAACCTATACAAAATTATTGTATTATCGAATACAATATAAAAACGTGGCAGACATTCGTTGCCCGTATAGCCGCATCTCATTCAACTATATAGAAAATGCGGTGTGTGCGATTGTATTACTTTGACGTTCAGACGATTATTCGCAGTTCGGTAGCGTTTTTCAGCAGCGTCCGAATCTCGACAAATTGTTATTGCCATGTATGGCTTCTAATCTAAATCAATGTAATTTCATAAACGAAATTCATGACGGATATCCGCGGCGGATAATCGCGACGGAAAAACGCCGTGTATAGCCCCAGCTTTATAATAAAATTGCCTAAATAAAATAATTATACACATATAAATATTTTGCTCCTTCACATTTATTCTTAATTACTCCTCTGTGCCTATCGAGAATGTCTCTTTTAACAGATATATTTACAGTAGAAACTCAATTACCTAAATTATCATTTGTATTATGTCTAATAAAAAATTAACCAATAGGCAATAATTAAAAATAATAAACTTTGGTGGTAAATAAAATTGAAATCTATATATGTTTCAGATAATTAAGATTCTACTGCACTAACTCTAGCCTAACTAAGGTCAATTTGTATAACATAGCCTCCTTATTAAGTTTTGGGCTGATGTAATTACTGGTCAAAATATGATTGATCATAAAAGCGGATCAGAGTTAATCAATTTTCTAAAAAAAATTCTAAAATAATATAAAATAAACAAAATCCGCTTATTAATATCTCATTAATGACCAGATTTATATAATCACACAAACAGCGTGATTAGAACACCAGCCCTACATAATATGTATATTCTTGATTTGATTATCAAGAATGTAAAAAAAAAATTAAAAAGAAAATAGGCTATATTATATTACGTGCCTTGAAAATCATCCGACGTGCTCTGTTTTCTTTGACATTAACCCGACCGGCTGAGCGAGTAGATACAAGACCATCGAAGGCATCAATACATTAACAACCAGTCTGGAATCTGGGTTCCACGCTCTGATTTCCATTCTTTACCGCAACTTACCCAAACCACGAGCAGCTACATCAGTTGCCACCAAAATATTTGCTTGGCCATTACGAAATTGATTCAATGTGTGATCACGTTCATTTTGAGACTTATTACCATGAATTCCTATTGATCTCCACCTAAAAATTCCATGATTAAAATTTAAAATATTAACATATATTATATAGTACATTTAATAATAAATATTTACCCATTCCGGTTAACTAATTTCACAATATTATCAACAGAACGTTTTGTTTCTACAAAAACAATAGTTTTGTTATCTGGTTGTGAAAATATTTCAGTTAACAAAGCATATAGTCTTGAAAAAAAAAAAAAAATGATTATTTTCAATGAATATTTAGAAAATATTTAGAAAACTTACTTTTGTTCTTTTTCATAATCATCACATACATCAACTACTTGAGAAATGTTATGGTTAGCAGACAAATTCAAAGAGCCTACATTTACTTGTATGTAATCATCCAAAAATTCTTCAGCTAAATTTTTAACTTCAGGGGGCCATGTTGCTGACCACATCAAAACTTGACGATCAGGCTAATAAAAAGATACATAAAAGTATATAATTATTAAATCATATTAAAAACTATTATTTAATTTATACCCTGATCTGTTCAATAATTTTACGTATTTGAGGTTCAAAACCCATATCCAACATGCGATCAGCTTCATCTAATACTAAATATGTGCATCGTTTCAAATTAGTAGTATTCCTTTCCAAAAAGTCAATAAGTCTTCCAGGTGTTGCAATTACAATTTCTACACCACGATCTAAATCATCAGCTTGTGGTCCTTTGGGAGCACCACCAAACACACAGGTGTTTCTTACAAATGTAGAGGTACCAAATGAAACAGCAACTTGTTGTATTTGCTGAGCAAGTTCACGAGTGGGTGCTAATACTAAAACTATAGGACCATCATAACGTAAGAGACGAGGTTGATGATTTATATGTAATATTGCCGGTAACATGTACTAAAAAAAAAAAAATTGCAAATACTATAAATTAATTATTCCACATTTTACATTATAACCTAATCAAACTTAACTCAAATGTAAATCTTATTTTAAAATGATTATAACTAATCACAATAAATATGAAAGGCATTGGGTTCTCTAACATTTAAATCACATAGGGTCAACGACAAACTTACATATTTTGGCATAATACAACATAACTATAACATTTGACTCTGTCGAGTCCAATCCAAACATTACCGGTTTTCTGACGAATACCAAAGAATACACAGCATATTTAAGCGAACACCTTAATGTGAACTTATTAAACACAAATATGTTATATTACAATGCAAAATGTGCACGTATAAAAATGTTAGTATTTGTTTGCTTTAATATATGGTAGAGATTAAGAAAAATATACTCTTGAAATTTTAAAGTGAAATATGAAGTTGAAGTAATTTAGTTTTGGTAATGCATAGGTTAATACTGTCTATTAGTTATTAGTATTTTGAACTTTAAATGCAATAATTTTTTTAAAATAACTTTTTTCAAAGTGGCATCTAAGAATGAGAGAAAAGTATAAACTTAAAGATGAATTAAGTTCAATTAAAAATAATACAATAGGCAAAATAAAATTTTGACCTCTTAAAGTAAAAAAGCCATAAAATTTTTCTAGAATTTGCGTACACTTTTAAATTTATATTAACCTGTATAACTAGAAGTTATACAAAATAATAACTTTTAAAATAACTCCACATTATGGGTGTTTCAGAAAAAAGTAACACATTTTGTATACATTTTTTTTTTGTGTCCTTTGATTTCATCTATTAGCATCTTGTCGAAAAACAACTTTTGTAAAACATTTTTATTTAAAGTACTATTCACTAAATTACTTGAAACGTGAATAATTTGGAGACAATCTTTATAATGACAATTATAAATAAGTAACTATTACAATATTCTTCATTCTTTTTTCTAATAAAGTAACACATAACATTTAGAATTAAATATATATATATCATATTTGGTATCAATTGTGTAAAATACAAATATTTAAATTATACCTATAATACATCATAAAATTAATATTGGCGATAGAAAGCAGGGGGTCATTTGTAATGGGAACTATTGTAAAATAATACATAAAAAAATAATTACAGCTTATCCCACTTTCTATCACCAATATTAATTTATATATATATGTGTGTATTTTTTAAATATTTCAAGAAAAAAAATTCAACTTACAGCAAGAGTTTTCCCAGACCCTGTTTGAGCTATTCCTACCATGTTTCTCCCACTCAATGCAATTGGCCAACTTACTGCTTGAATAGGTGTTGGATTGCTAAAGCCCTGTTTCCTAATTATTTTATAAATATTAATATATTTTCATACAATTATAATTTAATAAATACTTACTTCACTTCATTAAAAACATAATCAGGGAGTATAACTTCATTGAAATTCATAATTGGGTCTGGTATAGTACTACCAACATATGAAATTTCTTTTTCCCTAACATAATTTTCCACTTCTGTTCTAGGACTAAATATAAATTAAATTAAAATGAATTGTCTTAAAATGTTAAATAATACTAAATAATAAATATGTACCGGTTTAAAACTAAAGGATGAGGTGTATAAAAATTCTTTTGGAAAGGTTGAAGTGTTTCATTTTCCCATTTAGGTTTACGTAGAGCTCCGCCAGGTTGTTGCTTATTTTTTAAGTTATTAAAACTATTTCCTGCACCTCCTGGTGGTCCGCTTCTTCTATAATCATTATCACCACCACCGCCACCACGACCACCAAAACTTGATCCACGGCTACTGTATCCTTCGTTTCTATTCATCATATTACTGTTACCTCTTGGTGCTCCACGACTACCACCACCATAACTTGCACGTCTCATTGAACCGTCACTAAGTCTTAATTACCCTAATAGATTAATCTATCTTGATGACCACAATTCTGTGGACGGGGATATACCTAGGAAATCAAATTAATTAATTAGGTATAATAAATAATCATAATTAACAACTTATAATCTGTTTTATTATATTTGTGGAAGGTGATAAATAGTTAAGAAAAAATAATACATTTTATAACAGTGTACAAAAGAACTTACACAATATTATACAATTAAAACCATAACCTAACCAATGTGTAAACAGTGTCAATAAAAGACTGTGCACTTATAAAGTTTCAACACTTTCAAGGAGTTTCAAAAATGAAAATTATATTTTATAATGTTTGTATAGATGTGTAGAAATTCATAAGCATTCAATGTTAAATATAACTATTTAAAATTTAAATAAATTTTAAGTGCCTATACCAACTACATATTTAATGTTAAAAACTTACAAAACATTAAGTTATATACCTATTACCTATGTATTAACAATTAAAACGTTTCAAGATATTAATAAAAATATAGTATAATTTGATATAAATAATGTAGTACTTTAATACAGTAGTGCTGGGTTGAATGAACATTTACAGAACCGATAACAAATTATCTGTTCTGCAAAATACAAGCTTATCGAATCTTACATCTTGAAATTTACAGTGCAATTATGAGGACGTTACCCACATGTTTGTTGTCTGTCTTAAATACGCATAACATAGCAAATTTATGTACCGCATTCTTACTACAGTTTATTTATAACTAATATTAGAGTAAATTTACCTATTATCAAATTTGTAGAAGAGAATATAAGCTATGTCGTAGCGTGGTTTTTTTAAAAAAAATTTATTTTTAAAACTAGTTATAATGCATTCAAAAAAATTAATTAAAAGTTATTTAACTACTTAACTTGTATAAAAATAAAATTAAAAAAAAACTCATGTGGTATACAGATTTGCTATGCTATGCGTATGTAAGACAAAGATAACAAATGTGTGGATAGCATCCTCTTATAATTTTGTTATAATGAAAAATAAACAATTTATAATTTTATTTTCATATTTGTGAACTAATGAAACATTGCATATGCTGTATTCAAATTTTGTAAACTTTTGAAATATCAGTATCATCAAAACATGGTTAAATGGGAACACGATTATAGATGTGGATATGACTAAATAAAATAAATAATACAAATCAAATTACGATAACATTCTAATTAAAAAAAATATTTTGTCTATAAAAATAAAATTTGCACTTAACCTACTAGCGAGTAAGCGATTATTCTATTATTAATATCTTATTATTACATAGGTAGGTATTATTTACAAATTTCATGAAGCCTAATTTGTTCTATAACTTGCAATATAGAGAATCAATACATTATCGTACTAATAGTTTATAGAACCATAATCATGCAACTGGGCACATGTATTATAAATATTTATAAAATAATAATATAGGTATCTACACTAAATAGTAACTTTAAACTTGATATTACTATTAGAAATAAGAATAAAAGTGACACGTGTCTATATTCCTAGCACTATAAATTATTTTAAAACAACACAACTATAACCCTGCAAATGTACATTTAATTTCTTTATATTTATACAGTTACACCAAAAAATAAGTCAAAGAAACTAGATCAGTTAATTATATAATCGACCATCTTTACATTTTATTATTCAGTTACTAGAGAGATGGAAAAAGCACACTTGAATTTTTTTTAAATTGTTCATGGAATTATAGTTTGTTGTTTAAAATATTTTTAGAAACTGGGAGCTTATCACTCACAGTGGGTTTTCCGAACTTGTATCTTTATATTTAAGAAAATTACTGGGAAATCGAAAAATAACCTCTTTATAGTACCAATTAGAAACTAAATCCTATTAAAAAAGCTCTTTACTAAGAAATTCTTGCTACTCTTTTTACTCAAAAAATGTACAGATATATAAAAATCACTTAATATTATAATAATAATATTTAACATGACTTAATACAATTTAAAAAACCTTGAATCTGACGATCTATTTTTTTTTTTTTTTTACATTTTCAGTATTTACTTTTAGTTAAAAAAAATAAAGTTTAAATTTAAGTTAATAAAAATTAAAATAGGTACTGTCTTATCCTGTTTTTACACTAAAACACAGGAGTCGGCTCAAATGTTGGTAATTCGAAAACATAACGGCATTCACAACTGCCAGAATATACTTTAAAAGAACATTTTTGAGCGAAAGACAGATGGTAATTTGTTTTGGATAAGTTAATTTGCGTGGAAAAGAATTTTGCCTCAATTTTGCTACTAATTCTTGTAAGTCAGAGGATTGCAGGTGCTTAAATCTGCCCGCAAATCTGTACATTCCTGGATAGAGGGAAACATTACATCTAGTTTATACAAAATGTGTAACCTTAGGTGGTGCCCCATTTTATTCAAATAAGTCATACCCCGCCATGTTACTTATTAATCATATGGAATTGTACGATTGGTGAATGTAGAAACACTAGCAAGGTTTGCAGCCATGAAAAGACACTAGTACGAGTGCACAACACACATATATAAATATACCTACCTACTACCGTCGCCCAACTTGAACTTACAGAGTATAAATATTAATTAAATTTTAATGAGGTATATTAAAAACTTAGCACTTTAAAAACTTATGTTAAGTACATACAGTTATGTTTTTTAATCTAGGAGATTTTGTCTATTTATGAGTAAAGGGGGGAAATTTTGTTCTATACTCGAAGCATGTTAAGAGTGTAACCCATCGCGCAGGCTGCGACCGGTTTTCATCCCGCAACCTTACCATAGTCGAATATCACATGTATAATTACACACTGTATAATACTCATATGCGTGTGGCAGACGAGTTTTCATCTGAAAACGAATTACACTCTTACATACTCTAGTATAGATTCCCAAATTTAATGTACCTATAGGTATGTATGTATCTATATAATTAAGTATTGATAATTTTCCCTAAACAAAAATAATAAAATTTGATAAAAGTAATGTTTATAATATATGTAGTAAATTTTTTAGTGACAAAAATAACAAAACTCCAGAGACGATCAATTGCCTATTGCATATACTTACCTATCAAAATGAATAATTATTTTGCATTAATATAAAATTTCAGAATTTGATTTCCTACATATAATCAGGAAATGGGCAAAATGTATTAATACAATTTTGACAAAAATATTATATTTTCTAATAAAATATCAATTGATTTTATCATGGGGCATAAGCCGCACCCAAATTATTAGATAAACATATAAATAAAACATATTAATATGAGTAGGTACCTGATTACATTACATTTAAAATATAAATTGGATTAATTCAGAAGGAATTTAAATTGTGATTTAATAATTAACGATGTTTAGACTCAATAAATTTGATAATTTTGCAAAATGTACATCTGTAAAAAATTGTTCACATATTACATAGGTACGGCAATTGTATTATAGTTAAATACTATCCTGCATACGTAATATCGTAATATGTATATTACGTATATATATTTTTGATGATTATACAATTCTTTATAGACATTATCGACCGACACAATGATGGATTAAAAATCATATTCTACGTACGTGTACGATTTGTATTAAGATAGGTATGAATAAAAGTACTGATTTATAAACTAGAAAATGTATAATTACCAAAAACAACTGGTATTGAACGACGAAATCTATATATTATCCTAATTGAAACACAACGTAAGCAGCAACTTGTCTTGTTTATTCTCGACTTCTTGCGTCGCTTATATGAACATTAAAAACTATAAAAAAAGAAAATTATCAATTATTTTAACAATAAATTGGAAAAAGAAGCTACAAACGACGCCGACAGAATATGTGGCAAACACGGTTAACTAGAATTATGTTTAGAATCTCCTTGGGGTAATTGTTTCCAATCGCGCCGTTTTAATTTTTAAACTACGAACGGCTAACCAACAACACATACCAACTAGTTGCCCATTTTATTTTTTATACGAAAACTACATCACAATATCGCTATTTAATCAATCTAACCTAACCATACATGATATAATAATAATATAATATAACGAATATTCTATCTTCTACATAAATATTTCGGATAAACTTCTACCAGTTTCAATGGCGTATTTTGGGCAATTTTCAGGGGGGTGTCCAAGATATTAGGGATCTCATATAAGGGAACTCCCACTCCTAGAGTTCTTAACTAACATTTATAAATACATTTAACTCAAAGGTAAACTTTACCTTCTTTCGAATAACTCGGCTAATAGGAACTAGAAAACTAATGTTAAAATTTAAAACTCTAAAATAACTATAACTATATTAAACTATATTGCTATGGTAAGCAAAATTAAATTTATTACAAAAATCATCTAAATAATTAACTGTTTTGATAATTTTGCAATATTAAAATTAATGAATAATTTTTTTTGATATTTGAAACATTATTATTATAATTTAAGTTACCTATTACTTATTACTTAACAATTATTCAGTGTAAACATTTTCAAATGAAATACATTTTATGCGTAATCAAAGAAAAATATTCTAGGTACTCATAAACTATTAAAATATCTGTTTTATTTAAATGTTTTAGGCACTCGTATTTGTACTATTTGTTAAAAATAGTAAAAAAACGTACCTACTATATTTTTCTAAATAAAAAAGTTTGAATGAAAAATTAATTTAACACAATAACAATTAATAGATATGAGTATGTTAATTGTTCCATCACACTTTGTTTTGAGTTTAAATCAAATTAGGATTTTTTCTACTAATTACACCTATTAATACCAAACTTAAGCAATGTGTAGGTATGACAGTGTACGAAGAACAATTTAGGGTTTTTATTTTTACACTTATCTGCAGTGGTGGATTTGGGGAGGGACGCAGGGGGACGGAGCTACTCTTCATTTTTTTCATGTTGAACAGCGTACCCCTTAATTTATTTATCAAGGAACGCAAGGAACGCAATGTTTGTTGTAATTTTTAATTAAAATTTTTAAAAATTATAATTTATTTTTGGAAAAATCTTGAAATTACGAAAATGAATGTTTTTAGTCCTTATCACATAAATGGTTTTAGATAA